>JAIPRK010002616.1:0-16062 GCA_025469195.1 Chaitophorus viminalis | reverse complement strand
AATCTGAAATATTGTAAAAATGAACTGATAGCGGAAGTAATAAAATTATGATTTAAAATAATATAACATGTACCAATTGTAATGATTGATGCCAGTTAAAATTTTAAACAACCCAATTTTATAAATTCAAATAAAATGTATTAAATGCTGCAGTTAATATGATATTAATCGTACACCTAAAAGGTACAACATTGAAATAAAATTTATTGGAATGAATCGTTAGTAAAATTATTAATTCCTATTTGTATATATTAATTATTCAATCGATATAACAGACTGTGTTTTTCATGCACATTCTATGCAATACCACCTACACTCATATATACCTGAGCATTAAACAGTTGATATTAAAAATATGCTGTTTTAAATGTACCTATGTACATTATGCACATAAAATGCAATAGGTATGGCATATATTCCTGTATATACCTGTACTAAATATAATGGAACAATTTGTATCATAATTGTTTGTTTGATTATTCTGATTTTGACTATATAAATGCTACATACTTTTCAACCGTGTATCAATACACCTAAAAATTATTATAATATTAAAACTTATAAGCACCGTAAACTGATTTGATATACTCACAAACTAAACTATTATTACCGTTTACTGTAATCAGAATACTGTTGAGCAATACTGCTTACATTCATACTTACCTGTTTTTTTTTAAAAAAAAATTAGTAAACATAACAAAACGCTGACAGTACTAACCTCTCAGAACACTACTAAATACTAAATATACATTCTATCAAACGCTGCAGTATATTGTAGTATAATATATTACATACACAAAAATTTAGTAAACATGTTGATTCATTAATAATTTTATTTGCTTGTACAAAATGTTCAAGTTTATCTGAGTTATTTGATAGTTTAAGTATAAATGTCTTCAAAGTTTATGTGTGTATAGATAGGCCGCCCCCATGACAATCAGTAAATGGGATTCAAATATGAATTTAAAACTATGATAGGTAAAAAGTATTATATTCCAACTGTAGAAAGCAGACTTTGAGACTCAATATTAACTTTATGCAGCTAATAAATATCATCAATTTGTCAGTGTTTGAGTCATATGTATATATAATCAATAATATAAATGCATCAGGTATTGTAAATTTACTAACCTCGAGGTAGGATAACATACCAATGTACGACAGAGAACTGTAGCATAGGAAAAAAGCATAGGTACTATAGATACTAAGAAAAAAACCAAAAGTATTCAAACAAATGCAATATATTAAATGCACAAAATAATAGAAACGTAGTAAATACGACGACGAGTGCGATTTTTTTACAAAAATAGTAGAAAAACTATGTACTGACGGTTAGTTCACCGTGTACAATTATAACATGTATAAAAAAAGTTGAAAAAATATCCGACTTTGGGGGCCGGAAACAATGGCGTCAAATATACGAACGACACATGTACTGGTATAAGACAACGGTGTACGGTGTTCGAAACGTAAAAACCGATGTATGTGTCATCCGAACGAAACGATAAAATAATGATACTCACATTCATCGACAATAAGATTTTCAAATAAACAAACGATAACGTGATAGGGAATATCGGGGGCAGCAGCAGTAACATTTTTCACACACCCACATTTATATAATTGCTATAACAACGGGGTTTTGAATCGGTTGAGCGTATAGAAAAATTTCATGGAAGAAAAAAATGAGCGTTTTTTTTAGCAGTGCCGCACACACGATTTATACAACTTTTGTTTTGAACAAAAAAATGGTGATTTTAAAAACGGCGGGCGAAAAAATTCGAAATAAGGTTTTAATAGTTGTAAATAATTGTGTTTATAAATAATAGGTATTGAAAGCAAAGCTGAGTTGAGCGTAAGTTTAACGAAAAGGAAAGTAAAAATGTCATGGAATATAAAAATGGGCGTTTTTCGGTACCGGTGGCGCAGCCTGTGGCGGATGTTGTAACTGCTTAGCGTTTTATAATATAAGGAAGGATTGAAATATTATGCAATAGTATGCAATTTCGTAAACATTTACATTTCAAAAAGTCATAACATTTTTTCCTGTAAGTCCGGTAGATATTTTTTTAATGATTTTTGAAGAGTAGCTTATGGATATCCTAGTGTTAAAATTTTGAACCTTAGTTATAAACAGAAAAAATTTTATGAATTTTTATCTACAAAATAACTTGCAAATTATCGTGATTTCGACACATTTTATAAAAGTTTGAGTATTATGGGCTTATAAAAAAAATTTGAGTGAAACGATCTCCGATATTTTTTAGTTACGATAAGTTCAACTTATTATAAGCCTTCTATTAAATTTTCAAGAGTTTTCAGCCAGTTAATTAAATTTCATAGATGTTTAAAAATTTTTTTTTACAAAAATCAAAAATTTAAATTGTTTATAAATAAGTCAAAATATGTCAAAATACTTTAAAAATATAACCACGTATATAATGCCAATATAAAGATTTGGTGAAAATTTTATGTTGATGCGGTTTTTCGTTTTTGATTTAGAGCATTTAAAAAAAATGTATTTTGTAAAAACATGATTTTGCGTAAAATTTCCCGTTTTTTTGTAAATTTTTTTATCGTTCTTTTTTTTTAAAAGTATTAAAAAAGTTGGATTTTTGACTTGTCCAAGTGCCATTTACATTGACTTTGTGTCGTTAGACACAAAAAAAAAAACACACACATCATTGTAAAATCAATAGATTCCATCACTCCGTTCAGAATCGAAAAATAATTAATATATTGAAAAGTTAAATTCTGTAACAATTACATTGAGGTACTATAATATGAAAATACACCAAGTATGTAATAGATCTAATACAATTCTATGAAATATAATAATAATATAGTACATGTATACGATTTATTGATAGTACATCTCAAATTTAATGTAAATATGAGATATTGAATAAGTAAGAAAGTAATAAAATCATGGACATCAATTTAAATAATAGATGGCAGTTAGAAAAAAAAAAAATACTTCCACAAACCAATTTAATACTAATATATTATATAACAAAATAAAATTACCGCAGTCAATGATATTAATTGTACATCTAATAAGTGCAACATTTAATGAAAATGTATTGGAACGAATCATTAGGTCAGGCCGGTTAAAACTCAATAGCTATCTGACTTATGAGATCTTTAATAATCCATAAAAATAAGTAGGTTTTTAATAATAAATGTCACTATGTCAAACTTTTAAGCAGTTATTATAAAAGTGTAAAATCACATAAACTCAAATTTTTAAATACAATATAGTACATGCCTACAACTGCAATAACAATAATAAATTATTATTAAAATAATATTATATATACTTCAGTCATATATACTAATTAGTATTTACATACCCAGTAAATAAAATATATTGGAACAATAAGCATTATAATATATTTCATTTGATCTTGTTTTAGTCTTATGTCCTATAGTTTTCCCTTAGTGCAGTATCATTAATCGATAAAAAGTTGAATTTTTCCTAAATGCGCTGTAAACCATTGTTTGTATTATATACGTAAAAAAAATGTTATAAAAGTTTATTATGTGTTTTGGAAATAAGTATAATCAAATAAATACATCCCTAGTGTAGTGGAAAACATTGAGGTTGTATAATGCAGGTGGTGAATGACTGACTGAATGCATCCATTTGAGTCGTTGAGATCTAATAGTTATTATTGAATATCATCAGTTTGAAAAATGAATTAAATACATCTAATTACAAAACTAAACAAATTTAATTGCCTGAAATGTCCAATAATAAGACTAATACATTATAAAATTATTAAAATTTTAATATAACATTAATTGGGGATGAGAATGTAGCCAAATTCATGTAAATGAATGGTAGATTGATGTATATAACACAGTAAAATAAATTTTGCATAAAATTTACAGTGAAATATATTAAATAAATAGTGGTGAAATAAATGATTAATGATTAATAGTTTGAAAAGTTAAATTCTGTATCAATTACAATGTACTGTAAAAAAATTAAACAAAGTATATAAATCTGATAATTGATTAATTAGAACTTTTATAAAATTTAATATTTAATTTGACAGTGCATAATCTAACTATTTACATAATATATGTGTACAATTTAATGATAGTAAATCTCAAATATTGTAAAAATGAACTGATAGCGGTTGTACCTAAGAAAGTAATAAAATTATGATTTAAAATAATGTAACATGTAACAATTAGAATGATTAGAAGATAGATGAAAAGTTTTAAAAAAATTACTTACACACCCAATTTTATAATAAAGTCAAATAAAAAGTATTAAATGCTGTAGTCAATGATATTAATCGTACACTTAATAGGTACAAAATTTAAATAAAATTTATTGGAAAGAATCGTAAATTCAGGCCAGTCGAAAGTAAAATTATGACGCGGTTTTACCCGTTTAGGTAGAGCGTTGTCTACCGGGATAATAGATTTTACTGCACCGTGCGATCATTTTCGATAATTACCTACGAGCGACGGTCGCGGCGCGGCGATGCCGGCGACGATTTGACGCGGTGCGCGTGTGTCAAGGTCGTGCGGCTCGCGTTCACGTGTAGCGATCTATTATCGGCGGGTCGGCTATGATGGTAGAGTCGCGGTGGTGGGTCGTTAGATCGTTAGAGTACCACTATACCCCAACCGCTATCTCACTGCTATTTCGAGTCGCGCGTGTTTCCCCAATTATTAGAGAATAAAAATAAAATATATTACGCTTAACTAAAATACAAAGCATACCTGGAATATCTAAATATTACAAAATATTATAGCAAGTCCGAGATAGTGACAGCGAGAATAAAAAACTCTTACCATGTTTGCCGGGGTTGTTTTCTTACGGGGAGCCAATGGGAACTAGTCCAACCCGTTGACTCCGATCAATCCCAAACCCACCAGGTTTGGTATCACGGGCGGTAAAAATTTAGGCGTTTTTTGCACAATTTTTTCCGCCGTGTCGTCGGCGAACACATCGTTCAACGCACACGACGACACACCTGTCGATACTCAATCTCAGACCCCAATCTGCACCACCCCATCACCAATCTTGCTCACCTCAACGGTGACACGCAAGACACACATCACCCGGCTTCAGGGGAAGCCTTAGGTACAGGGACAAAGGTAACAGAGACACGAGTACTCACCATCACGGGTAACAGGGGCGCACGCGCTAGTGCACACACTTCGCACACCTCCGCATTAGGTCAGTCTGTAGAAATAGAGCACCAAGCGAACACAGAGGCAACCCATAGGGATGTTTTGATCATGGCCGTTCAACCCGACCACCAAACATCCAATCTCGCGGTTAAGAATCAGTTGTCCCGCTCGAACAGGTACTCTAAGTCAAATAACGTCACACGAACACGCCCAGACAAAAATCCAACCCCCGCGGTTGACTCGAATTCCCGTCAGGCTTCGTAACGGCACTTTTAGACTCACAGGCTCAACAATCGTATGTAAATCCGACCATTGCCAACAAATTTGGCACACCCATACATGGACTAAAAATCATCAGTTCGAATGGCAGACGGCCATGTAGTCACAACTAGCGGCTCAGCTGCATTCGAAACTAGAATAGGCGCGTTAGGTATTTCATTCCAAGCGACCATATTAGATGATTTGTACTGCGACGTATTACCAGGACACGACTTTTTCGTTAACAACGAAGTCTCTTGGGATTACGCCGCGTGCACAATACACATGGGTTCACAAATTAGGACGTCGATATGCTGGAAGGGCCAACAACAGCCGCACAGCGCAATACCTGATTTAAATCAGTTAGAAATTGGGGGTGACCAACAAACTCGCGCGAGACTCACTGCAGTATTAAACAAATATCCAGTATTATTCAGCGATAAGGTAGGCCGCAATAAACTAATTGAACACCAAATTCATTTAAAGAACCCCACACCAATCGCGCTCAGACCATATCCATATCCGATGCACAAAATAAACCGTAATCGACGATATGATCCGCGATATGGAAATATAAGGCATCGTAGAGCCAAGTACTTCACTTGCGGCACCATGGGCCGCACCAGTAATTTTATCGAAAAAGAAGGACGGAACCGCCCGACTTTGCGTTGAGTATAGGCGACTTAACGACGTGACCGTATCCGACGCGTACCCCATGCCCGATCTAAACAAAATGATTCGACAAATGCGGGGCGCGAAGATTTTCAGCGTACTAGATCTTAAGTCTGACTATTGGCAAGTACCATTGTAATAACTCAAAAATAAGAAGGATGGTAGGGGTTACCAACACTTGTATTTAGAGTTATCAATTTGAGGGTAAGTGAGTTCGAGAGCCGAACAGGGTGACAGTGTAGCGTTGTCTATGTACATAAAATCACTTACCTTGATCGGTGTCGATCTTGATGTGTAAGTGAAAAGCCTCTTGACTGCAATTATTTTGGAGATGAGGTGTATATTAATGATTGACACGGACACTGATTTAGATGTACGAACATAAAAACGCTACCACACTTGCACAGAAAAAATGCTTGATGTTAAGTGAGTGGACTCTGGGATGGACTTGGAGATACCAGCCGGAGGGCCGCCTACGCGGGTGTCTTATATAGGAAAAGGATGTGCGGCGGTATCGTACCGTCGTTATTTTACCCGAGACGGTGTCCTTCAAAGGATGGCCGCTCTGGAAGGGACAACTGTGTGTTAGTACATAAGGTTCTTTTTGTAGGGATCATCTTTTCTGTGCACGTGTCGAAGGAATCGTTGTTTATTACTTTTTCGAAAATGTTACATTGTTGAATGATGCACATCATTACATTTTTTGATGTCATCCACCTTACACTTTTTTTTGTTGTGCCCTCACAACATCGCTCGCAGGCGAGAGGGAGAGTATTATTAGTATTTACAAGTATTGATATATAGAAAATATAAGTATAAAAAATGAAAGTAAGTTTACAATATGAACTGGTGGTGATTGTTATTATTTACATAGCATTGGATATTATTGATTTTATTATTTTTTAGTTTTAATCTTTTTGGTAGATTGTTATGAGTGCTTACATTATAATTCTTATATTCTAATCCTGATTTACCTTTCCTTTTTTTTTTATATGTATTTTTTTTTAAACATTTAAATTTTAGTGATACGATTAATTGAGTACAAATTCATGTATACATCTAAGTTTTGTTTTTGTATATATCGATCTAATCTAAATTAATAAGATACTTAATTATCTCTCATACCTTAAAGTCTTCTTTTCTTTTTTTCTTTTTTTAACATACCTAACTAAAAGTTATACATTTAGAATTTTTTTTGTTGTTTTTTTTTTTTTTTTTTTGATTTTTATAACTAACATCCGTAATTAAAAATTATACAGTGAGAATATCTCCTTTTTTTTTTATTTTTTTTTTATGATATTTCATAGTGGTACAATAAATTGAATGTGAATGTGTAAATGCATATGATATTTTTATAAATCTAATTATAATCAATACTTAATACTACTTAATAATACTTAATTGTAGTCAATACATTAAAATCTCTGTTATTTTTTTTTATTGTTTTTTTTTTTACTTTATACTTAATTATGTTTTTTTTTTATTTATTATTATTATTATATTTATTTTTTGAAAGGGAAAAATGTTGACATATTAAGGTGTTATGGTTTTACTTACAGTTATAGAAATACCATTTTACAATCAGTATTTACAAGGTTAGTGTTCTGTTCGTTGGGAGATTGTTCATGGTTTCCTTTGAATTTAAATTGATAGAAGGATTTTGTTGGTGTTGGTTGTTGTTTATTTTTGCATGATCTAGGTGTTTTTTCTGGTTTTTGTGTATCATGTAATGTGTCACGCTAGTGAACATTCCAGCTAGTAGTTTAATGCTCCAACCAAATGTTTGGTACAGTAGTGTGAAATTGATGCCAGTATTGAGTGCATTAATTATTATTTTACTTATTATGAATATTCCTAGTAGTCCTGAGGTGATGTTACCGATTGTAGTGAACCATCCCCACATTTTATTTAGTTGTTTCTGGACAAGATCACTAATTGTAGCTTCGTCAACTAGGTTAATGATTCTTATACCTTGATCAAACATTTCATGACCTAGGGTTTGTCGTGCTAAATTTTTTTGTACGGTTTCGATTTCCGATGGAAATAGAAAGTGCCGTTGAAGTGCATTTATGGTGTCTGGTGTATAGATTCCGGCATTCATTAAATGAATTGGGTCCTTATATGACCAGATCCATTTAGTTAGTGGTTTGAACATTTGCGGTTCCCTCACTGTTATTGGATTAGGTGTCATGTCTATCCATTCATTGTCGATCATAAATGCCGGTGGCAGGAATTCATTACAATCGATCTGAGTGCCATATTTCTGGAGTGTTCGTGTTTTTGGGGTCATGAATAGCGTTTTGTTATTGTGAAATACGGGAACTTCATTGAAGCAAGCTGTTTGACGTGATATTTATACATTGGTTGGTTTGTATTTTAATAGGTATATTATTTCTCCTGACTTTATTGCTGTGAATCCGGGACCTTCGCCTACGATGTATGCAAATTCCTGTAGACTGTATGAGGCTAGTGATATTTTTTGTTTTAATATCTGTCTCTCTAATTCACATTGTTTTTGAATCAAGTCTGCATAGAGATTATGTATTGAACTTCTAATGTTGTATTCCATGTATACTAATTTGGTGTTTATGGTTATTATGTTATTCTCTTTGTTGTTTGCAATGGCCATGCCCTCCGACAGGTGTATTTTATATTTTGCCTACACTACTACGTCATGCCAGGTTCCTATGGTGTTAGTGAAAGTTGTTCCTTTGCAGTTCCCTTCTCTGTCCAGGCGTCCTGCTATGTTCGTGATGTGTAGGTTGTTTGGTTAATTTTTAGGTTTGTTATTATGCCACCCATTGGAAATTCATATACCAGTTTGTGGTGTACTTCGGCGCATCTTGCTGGTCTTAGCTCAATTATTTCTGAGAAAAATCCTCCATCGATCATTTGTGCATCTTCAAATGTTGAACATCTTGTTATTATGTAATCAACAATGATAAAGCATGATTGGTAGTATTGAAGGTGAGTGTCGGCTTTTTGAAGTAGTTTCATTTGGGTGATGCTTTCGGTTTTTGATGGTGTAGGTGTGTCACAATAGTCTATTGTGAGGCTGTTGAAAGACGTTATGTTTTGGTTGTATCCCGTACAGTCGTATGCTATAAATGCCGTTGTATATGATGTTGATAAAAAGGCGAAAGTGAGAGTGAATTGGGAAGCCATTCTTACTTTGTATTTGGAAATGTCTTGATTTTTTACAGTTTTTGAAGTAGGTATACATATTAATATTAAACATATTACATAAAGATGGTATATGAAATGAGAATTATATTATTTTATTAGTATTATTGAGATTTCTATTTCTAGTATTTTTGATTTTGTTTTGTTTTTGGTTTTTTTTTTTTTATATATTAGAAGAAAGAAAACAAGTTACATACGTGTGCATATAATGTGTGTGTATTATGTTTGCGTTTTTTGATTTGTTGTACAAGTTTTAGTTTTACTGAGAACATTTTGTGTGTTAGTTTTTGTGCATGTTATTTGCGGAAACAAATTAATTAAGCAGTTTTATTTTTATATGTTACGTTTTCATCTAATCTGGAATAGAATGGTTTTAGGCGCCTAACATGAATAGTGTTTCTATTTCTTTGTTATTTAAAATTAGTCAGACTTTGTAATTCAAGTCGTTGGTTTTTTTTTATTATTTTGAATGGTCCTCTATGTCTGGGTCCTAATTTTGGAGATTTTCCGGTATCTGAGAATGGAAATTCTACCATTACTAAATCATCTGTATTATAATTAATTGCCTTGTGTGTTTTGTCATGATATTTTTTTTTGTATTATTTGAGCTTCGTGAATTCTTTGTGGTATTTTATTTCTTATTCTATTTAATTCTATTAATGATTCTTTTAGTTGGTATGGGATGTCTTCGGGAATTATTTTATTGTCTATGGGAAATTGTGGTTCGAAACCATGCATAAGGTAAAATGGACTGTATTTGGTGGTAGTTTGGGGTGTGGAGTTGTATGCCAGTGTGATATACGGTAAGTAGTATGACCATTTTGTTTGATTATTGTCTTCCAGATAGTTTTTTAATGATCCAGTTATTATACCATTGATTTTTTCTATTAGGCCTTGTGTTTGCGGTGAATAACTGGTATATAACGTTTGTTTTATTCCTAGATTAGTGGAGATGTCATTAACTAGTTTATTTCTGAAATGAGTACCTCTGTCAGAGGAGAAGTTTCTGAAACATCCCCATTGTGTTATTATTTTTATTAGAAATTTTACAGTCGTTTCGGCAGTAGCAGATTCAACTGCTTTAGTGAAGATGTATTTAGTGGTATTGCATGCTGCTACTAGTATATATCGGTTTTTATTGCTAGAGGGCAATGGTCCTAGGTAATCGAATGTTACTCTCTCAAGTGGTTTACCTGTGATTATTGGTATCGGATGTAGTAAACCTGCGGGTTTGCCGCTCATTTTTTTATTTGATTGACATTCTTCGCAGGATTTTATGAAGTCAATGGCAGTGGCGCCGGATCGCCAAAATGAAAGTGTGACAACATTTCATTATGACACACACTCACCCACCCATAGGTATATTTAGGCGAGTGTTAAGACCTACCCACCTACGACCCACCCCTTAAAAAGGTGTGACCGCTGTCACACCTTTATACCGTGTTTGGCGCCACTGGTCAATGGTATCTTTGTTTAACGTGGACCAATAGTATTTATTTTGAATTTTGTGAATGGTGCGTGATATTCCTGTATGACCACCAGTGGGAGAGTCATGATAAGATTTGAGTATTTCATATGTTAATGTTTTTGGTATAACAAGAATCGGATTTTGACCTTTTGGAGGTGCGTATTTTTTGTAGTATAGAGTATCATTTATTATTGTGAATTGTCTAGATTTCCTATTTGTACTTATGGGTACTTCTTTATTTGTTAGGGCTTTTATTATTTTGCTGCAAAATTCGTCATCAATTTATTGTATTTTAATGTCATGTAAGTTTACACGTGGTTGGTTGTTATCATTTTCATTTCTATTTATAATTTTTATATTATTTATTGCGTTTCTAGAGAGTGCGTCCGCAACTACGTTTTCTTTTCCTTTTTTATATATTATATCGAAATCAAAATCTAATAATTTTAAAGTGAGTCGAGCTATCCTGGCTGATGGTATTTTTAGGTTATTATAATATTGCATGCTAATGTTATCACAGAAGACTGTGAATTTGCGCCCCCATAAGTATTCTCGAAAATATGTGATTCCGAAGCATAGTCCTAATAGTTCAAGTGTTGTAGAAGAATATGTCTTTTCAGAATCCAGCAATTTTCTAGAAGCAAATCCTACTGGGTGTAATGTATTATTTTCATTCGCTTGTTCGAGACAGGCGCCTAGCACCATGATTGAGGCATCAACTGTTAAAAATGTATGCTTATCATCGTTGAAGTGTCTAAGTAGAGGTTCTGTTGTTAGACACTTCTTCAATTTATTAAATGATATATCATGCTCGTCGAGCCATTCTATTTTATTAACTCCCTTCTTAATTAATTCAGAAAGTGGGTGTGCGATTTTTGCAAAGTCTTTAAGGTGTTTTCTGTAATATGAGCACATGCCAATAAAAGATCTGACGTCCTTAATTGTTTTTGGTAATTTGAATTCAGTTATGGCTTTAGTATTTCTATCTAAAGGACGTATGCCTACAGTTGATATTTCATGGCCAAGTATCTCAATTTTATCGCAAAAGAAATCGTATTTTTTTTGTTTTGAGTGAAAAATTCATTTTGTCTAATATTTTAAATGCAAGACGTAAGTTATGCAGCGATTCATCAAATATCTTCCCGTGTGACGCAAGATCATCAATGTATATTACTAGCGATTTGTATAATAATGGGGAAAATGCTCTATTTAGTTCTCTTTGAAAAATTGCGGAGCTGTTCTTGAACCCTTGTGGGAGTCAAGAAAAAGTTAGTAGCCCCATTACGGAAGTAAATGCTAATTTGTATTGGTCTTTCTCTCTAACCGGAATTTGGAAGAAACCACTATTTAAGTCTAATGATGTAAAATAGTTAGAGCCTTCTAGGGCTCCCAATAAATCTGTAGTTCGTGGAATTAGATATTGATCACTTTCTACTCTGTCGTTTAATTCTTTGTAAGATACTATCAAACGGTAGGAACCTACGTCTTTTTTCTTTACTAAAAATGCTGGAGCTGCAAATTTTGATGTAATAGGTTTTACTATACCGGCTTCAGAAAGTTTGATTATTTGATTCTGTAATTCTATTCTTTGTTGTGGTGAAACTCTATGTGGTGCGTTAAATTTCGGTTCTTTGTAATTTGGTTTCATTTTTATTTCACAAGGGATTACATTAGCGGCTTTTATGTTGGACGTGTCTGTTGTGAAAATGTCTATGTATTCGTTTAGTAGTTCGACAACTTGATTGTGTTGTGATGTATTTAGTTTAGGGAAGATTATGAAAGGAGTGCCTTCTAAATCTATTAAAGATTGTTTCGTATTAAGATTTATTAAACTTATGAGGAGTGATACACTCAGAAGAGTGGTGTTTGATTGTGTGGTACATTTAGTAATATTATTATTATTCTCCATATGTGGTGCCTTTTGGGTGCGAATTTGTGTTTTAAAAAGATCTGTCTGTTTCTCATTTATTATTTTATGGTTGTGGGCCTCGCTCTCTTCTGTTTTATTCACATTGTCATTTGTATTTTTGACACCGTCTTTTAACCTTCGAATTTTAACGCTCGTTCTCAGGGTATCGATTGTTGGAAATTCTATTATATGCATGATAGTGTTTGGAATTTTGTTTGACTTTTTATTTGTTAGTATGCCTGGGACCCAATGAGTATTTTTGTTGCAATTGTATAATACGATGGATGGTCTTTTACCGTCTCCATATGTTAACCCTGTGTTTTTATCGTTATTATAAACATATGTGTCATGACCGTAATAATTTGCTATTGAAGCCAGTTCTTCGTCTGACCACCAATAGGCTGGTAGATTATTTAGTCCTAACAATTCTAATAGTTCGTGTATTGAAGTGATTTTATTAATTTTATGGTCATTTAGAGCATTGCAGACTGAGTATAACCCACAATTCCCATCTCTGGGAACATTTTATCCGGGTTTATACATGTAGAATATGTTATGTGCGTGATTTTTATTTATGGTTTCTGTATTATTTGATTTTACTTTATTCTTGCTTTCGTTTTCAGAAAATGTGTGTGTGTGTTATTTATTATATCATAACGTTCTATAGAATTTGAATCGTGAGTTGTGTCGTTAAGGTCGCTGTGATATATGTGTAGTTCAATATTGGTGTCTTGGAATTCTGAGTAGATAAGTTGTTTGACTATGGACCAGTTTAGTTTGTCAAGACCAGACGCTATTTTTGGCATGGCAATTTTTAATATATTTAATTATTGAGCTTTAATTTTTAAGTTGTGTATAGAAGATTTTAAATCCTCATATTTAGGTTTATGATAATATAATTGTTTGGTGATTAAGTGAAATATAGTTCTTTAATCCATGTTTATGGGTATTGTGTCTCCTATTTTTAGTTTTTGTGCAGAAAGTTCTGGAGTTGTGTTACCATATGTTTGGCATAATAGCTTTGCTATGCCTGCACTCATTTTAAGATCGGCTGATATACAGTGAGCTATAGCAAAGTCAGGTGGTGAATTGAATATGCTATCTTTTATTTCTAATACGTTTCTGGTTTTATTTATGTGGTATAATGCGTTACTATAATTAATTAGTAATTTTATGTTTGTGTTTCCATCTAATATAATTATGTTGTCTTTGAAGTCAATAAGGGCATTGTGTTCTAAGAGGAAATCGTTACCAAATAATATCGCACTTGATAAGTCATTAACTACGTAAGTGTGTACATTGAACTCTTTTTCGTTGATTATTATTTTTATTTTGCTAATGCCTGAGACGCATAGGGGTTTATTGTCGGGGCCTGATAGTTGTATCTTATTCGGTGTTAGTATGTAATTTGGGGGTAATATCTGTTGCCTAATGCAACTGATATTCGCTCCCGTATCAATAATTATTGGGATATTTGAGTTATTGAATTTAGCTTCAATGTAGAGTGCATTGGGTGTTTAGTTTATTTTATTGATTGTTTGTTCGAGATTTGCTGTAATCAAAGGTGAACAATTATCAGCTTTGTTTAACCTTGGTATTAGTTTTTTTGATTATTATTGAATGAACGACAATTTATCGCGGAATGACCGAATTTGTTGCATTGTCTGACATGTCACACTGGGTTTATTTTTGAAGTAGCAATCATTTTCTGTGTGATTGCTTCTTGAGCATATTTTACATTGTTTTGTATTATTATTGAAATTTTTATTATTATGTACACTTCTCGATTGTTGTTTATTAAACGGAAATTGGGTTTGGTGCCAGTAAGGAGTAGGATAAATTGGGGGTTTCTGACACCACCACCGCCGCCGCCGCTGGATCACCGGATCACGATCCACCGAACATCTATGCTCCCTCCCCCACTACCGCTACCATAACTACCCCCCCCCTCCAATCTAAATGAGTTGACTAGTGTAAAAGTAAATAGGCATACCCGTCCTCCCCCTTATATTATCCTTTCAAGCAACCCGCAATACCTCAAACTCCCCCCCCTACTACAGACACCGCTGCCCACCCCATAAGCACCAACGTAGCCATCCCAGGAATATTAGCTGACCAACACTTAGAAAGTAATTTTACGCCTATGCATGTATAATTAAAGAATATCAATTAAAATTAGCGTACTAGCTTGAGTACGGGTATAATTAGGAAAATACAAATCACTGGATAAATTATAATTAATTAATAATTCGAAAAATATAATTGAACATTCCCTTTTTATAATAAAGAAAAATTACACCTATAAGTTACCACAAATGAATCGACTGAATCAGTCGTACTTGAATCGCTACAAGTAATACTTGTCTTTCTGCCCGTGTTCTACTCTTTAAAATTTTTCAAGTAAATTAAATATGGCTGGTTCAATCGCCGACAATTACGCTGAAGTATACAAAAAGTTTCGATACGTCGCACCCGAATCTCCGATCAAACTGGATTCAACATTGACTTTCAGAATCGTAAATTTATCAACATTGGCTTGGACCCGGCAAACGATTTCAACGTTTATATTCATATTATAACGCCGTCACGCTACGTTAGTGTTTCTCCAGATTTTTTAAAACGGATTTATTCCTTGATGGGACACATTTTATCATTCGTATTATCATCATCATCATCATCATCAACGAATAACAAACAACAAACATTTTTGGAGACAGACTCTATGCTACTCACTAGTATGATATATCGAGGTGAGAGTGTCCTAGTCATAGAAGATAAATCTCAAGTCGGGTGTCGTATTCTTCTTAATCGAGTGGATATTATGGCTCTGCAGTATTTGGAATGGGTCATTTCCGAAACAATTTTGAGGAAAACACTATTTGTTCAGAATACGGTTGTTACTCAGCTTGAACAAATGTGTACATACTTTAAAAATGAGTTTAAAAGAGAACAAAACATTCATAATATGATTACAACAATAAAAAATGTAAGCGATGCATTGATTTCAAGCCATTTACCGAAGAGTGATTACAGTTTTGTCAGTCAGATAAAACTTTTTGCAACAAAGCAGATAGCAGAGCGCTGTATTATTAAGATTGAGGTATTTGAAAACATAATTTTTAAAATTTAATTTAAATACTAATACATATCATTATTTTAGGAACATGTCGAAACACAGATCATGACATTATATCAGCCACCGTTACCCGATTACGTATTCAATGATGCTGATGAAACCGATGGGTCTTTTATGTCGCGTATGAAATCAACCAAGCCAAAGGGAAGATATATTTTTTTTTTAATGTAATATATTGCATACTAATATTTTATTAATAATAATATTAATTTCAGATATATTACGATGAAAACGATGGTCCCATATCACTAAATCTTACGAGTAGATTTTCACCAATCAGCT
>JAIPRK010002615.1:0-16108 GCA_025469195.1 Chaitophorus viminalis | reverse complement strand
AATAGATGTGATAACTCTAAAATTTTTAATATTTTATACATTCATTTTTGAACACTTTAAATCTTATGTTTTCGCCATAAAAATTTGCCGCCTGGGGCAGCTGCCCCCTTTGCCCCCCCCCCTTAACCCGGCACTGCCTGCACGAAAAATAACTTTAATAACATGTGTATGCAAATGCGAGACATTTTTTTCATTAGGTCTTCAGCCCAAGGAATGTCTATTATTGTAACGTATGCGCGTTTTGTTTCAGCGCCAAACGCGCAATGAACAATTTATATTGTAATCGTGGGCGAGGAAGGTCACTAAGGGTGTTTGGCGGCAGTAAGGATTCACTCACGACTCACTACTATGTATACGTCATTATATTAATGTAGCCCTACATAATAATACCGACAACAATACGGTATACGCCTTGAACTCTGGATTACTTATCAAGTGTTCGTTGTAACATAGGTATTTTATTTTATTTTTTTTTTTTTTTTGATCAATAAACGGATGTAAACCACTTTTTGGCATTTGATCATTAATTTGTCATCGTCTAACTATTATTTTTATAATCGTTATACACGATATGTCGATATGACCTTATAGCGCGAATCGATTGAGCTAGGAATTAAGACTTAGCCCCAGTTTTCAATTTGTTGGATGATTTTATTTGATCAATTTGTCAATGATTTAAGTACCTACCTACGAAAATATTGTGTTTGAATATAATATGGTCAAATCGGTGAAATTATTTACTATGATTATATTTTTTTATTAATTATTCGGAGAACACATCTATATGAAACGATAAATAATATAATTAATATACATTTTGAAATTAATAATATTGATAATCGGAGTAAATTGGTTGTAATTCACTGAAAAGGTTTTAACAGAGATGATTGATATTGAAAAGGTTGTAAATAAGCTTCTGAAGCTCTATATAGAATAAAAATATCTCTGTATAGAAAAAACATTAAAAATTTTAATAATTTTCCAGGAAAAATGCACTAACTTTATTCTATATCATAGATGTCAATATGTCATGGATTTATTGAATATAAAACATGTATTGCCTTTAATTAACTTAACGATATGATAAAAGAGCCTTTTTTTCATTATTTAATTTTGATTAAATAAATATTACAATAATGTTCGGTGTTTTATGACACATGAAAATCAGTTTAGTTGACTTTAATTAAGAGTCTTGTAAATAAAAATACTGCATGGATTTTTATTGTTTAACTTACAGACGATGAAAAATGTATTGATAATTTTTTTCATAGCGCATGCTTACTTACCATGGAAAATTGGTAATTGTAAATCGTTAATTACTTCTTATTTCAACCCATGTCAACGCGTCAGACTTGATGATCTAATTAAAATGAATATACTTTTTATTCGTAAGATATTAATTCGACATTTCTCAGTCACTTAAATAATATATTAATATCAATGTTGTTTGGATCTGGATAAAAGCGTAAACATTTAAAATGGTGATTACTTTATATTTAATCTAAATGTAGGTAAATATATATAATAAACCATCAAACTATCATTCATAGCAGTGACGCTTACTGATGATTGTTGTCTGAATTTATGGAATTCATTTTTTAAAAAAAAAAACTGACTAAAAATAAATTACCAAATTAAATACCAACCAGGTGGGTTATCGTTGCAAATAGGTAGGTTCATACAGATACTAACATTATTTAGTTATTAAGAAACATCTTTATTGATTTTTCTCGACCCTTCGGCCTTCGTCCATTTAGAGTTTAAACGAATACATCAGACATCACGAAAAGCTCGAAAAACCAAATACCTAGGTATTTAAGTAAGCCTTTCATATTATAATTTGCTTTTAAACTTTGAAACATACCAATTTCATTTATGTTTACATTTCATTACTAAGTTGACGTATTCACGTATTGGTATACAGTAAACCACTATAGTATGAATGTAAATATAATAATTATGAATCGTTAATTACAATTAATTTTAAATAATTAATGCAATGTATGTATTTACCATACATTGTATAATATTCACATAATACAATAAAACTGTATTGATATGTATAACTTGATTATTAAACAATTTCTATTTTCCTGTATAGATAGGTTCTTTATATACTTAAATGAGAATATAAGTTAAAAAAAGAACCGAATGGGGACTTGCTCTGGTGTACAGTAAGGGAGTGGAGTGGATCTCGTTCATAAGAAAGGTCATTATAATGGATGTATTAAATTTGAATGCAATGATAGGTATCATTTGTTAGTATTGGAGTAGGTTTATATAATATATTATGTTATAATTAAATTATTGTAATATGTAAATATTTGTTTTCAAACATTTATAAAAATAATTGTGCCTATGTATTTCAATAATTTTTGAATGATAGAACAACTTCTGTGGAATCACCTATTACATTTTGAAGTAATTTGTTCCAGTCAATTTTCTTTTTATCAACAATTATAAAAAAAACCTAAAAAAATTGAATATTTCATATGAGTATAAAAAACTTGAAAATGATTAAAATATTTTGGAAAAAAAAAAAAGGTCAAAGAAAACGCCAATTTAAACAACTGATGAAAGTTGAAGTTTCTACGTAAAAGTAGTACTTTTCAGACTGTTAGTAAAAAATTATGAACATCAAATAATTTTTCATTTTTGCTACTTCCGTGTTGAGTGTTTAGACCAAACATTTAAATAAATCTGCATTTATATCTATCAAAATCTTCGGTTAGTCTCTGCCAATTAGTACTATTTTATTTTGAGCAGGCACGTAGCCATAAATTTTAAATGTGTATTATGAAAAATTTAACCTGGATTTATAATACAAGTAAGATTGTATGACAACAATAAGTCATTTATTCTCATCAAGTTGTTTAGAAAAATTATCTAAAAATGGTAGGTACATATTACACTAAAATCCTTTTGTACATTTCTGCTTATGTTGTTCCAAAATTATTCTAATTTATTTGAATTATTGTATTGAAATGTACAATCAGTTCATGACATCAATTATCAATCTTATTATGAAAAACGAATATGGTAAGTTACCTAACTAGCATAGTTATGTTTAAGGTTTACAACCACATACAGTAAAATAATTTGTCATTCACTGTTTTATAATAGGTATACATGTAATAAATGAACACAGTCATGAGGAGAGATGTTGGTACACTAACATTTAAAAACATCCCTTTCAGCCCTTGATATACCACTACTTTCTTCTATAGCATTGCCTAAGCCCTACACTATATTTTTACAATTTCATATTTTAATCTTACATAATAATTAGGTATTAGTGGTATTACATTTGATAATTTAATGTGTATATATACTTTCTAAGAACTGTAAAAATTAGATGTTTATTTTTCACTATTAAAGATTTAAATTATTAACAAAGATGTACCTAGTATGTAAAAAAATAAATGTTTAATAATAAATGTGTAAAAAAATTGTCACAAAATAATGAATAAAAGATATAGATGAAACACAAAAAGTTATGATAGAAAATGTGGGGATTGTTTTGTACATACATACATACATACATATACACAAGTTGTATTTATTAGTCCTTGATATTTTTTAAGTCTTATTTATAAGAAATGTAATTGAAAAAAAAAGTCAACGATAAGTAACAAATATTATGTATAGTGCTGTACCTATACTATAAATTATAAGTACATTTTAATTCATAACAATTATAACCTAGATCAGAGGTTCTCAATAGCGGGTCTTGATAATATTTTAGGCAGATTGTGTTAAATTTTAAAATAAATACATTTTTTTATAATAATTATAAATGAAATATTTGTATGTATATAATGATTTATAATATAGTAGTTTCCATGTTTCTACATTATATTTTTATCACTTTTGTTGATACCTAATAATATAGTATCATCATAAATGCAAAAACGCAAAAAACAGACACAATATCATTGATTATTGTGGGTTTTCAAAATTTAAAAAATTCAAAAATAGGTTGTACCATATAGAGTTTGGGAACCTCTGACCTAGACAAACTATTTTTACCTAGTTTACACAATCTATATGATTTATGTTAAATAACATATATTAATACAACCTCTACAGTAATTTTTGAAATTATTTGTGCAAATACTCATATATAATATTATAAATGATTAATGATTGACAATTGTTCATGAATTAATAATTGAAATACAAAACAAAATCATATAAACATTTACATAAAATACATAAAATAATTAAGTATAAATAGTATACCTTATAGTTCAAATTTATGATCAAATTAATCAGTAAGTATGTAATAGGTAGTAAATACATCATTTAACAATCACTTATTATTTTATACATTTTTTAAATGTACCTAACAATAGCTTATTACACTATTTGACAGCAGTGGCTATGATTACAAGTTGTGAATTTTTTTTGAGGTATCATAGAGTATCAATAAGTTCTTGAAAACTTTCAATATACCACTTCGATTTTGATTTCACTTCCGCCCGGACCACATTACCGCCAAAGCCTTTAACACAACCATACACAAATATTAATACAATTATAATAATATTATTATATACATACTTTATTATAACCCTACAAGTATATATACATACATAATTTAATAATTTTTAAACTTACCGATGAATGCGTCAGCAGGAGGGCATGCTTCTAAATCGGTTATTCCATCACCAATCATAAACAACTTAGTATAGCCATATTTTTCTTTCAGCATACTGATCACTTCACCTTTGCCTCCATTTTTAGATGTAGGTTCTTTTTCGTCAAATCCAGCGTAGTCACCTAGAATTATTAATTAGTCAATTTAAAATATTTTTGTTTTATATAATTATAACAAAAACTAACATTTATAATTAAATTTAGTGTATTTTTAAATGTATCTCATTTAATTCGGATATCAAATAAAATTACATTACGTATTCTAAAAAGCTACACGCATTTGGACAAATACCTAATATTTTACTGTTTACAAACAATATTTAATATTTAATTTGCTAAAACATCTATATTTGTTCGGACTTATATTTTATCATATTTTACCAATCTTGATTATTTAAATAAACTTCGAAACTTACCATTTAAAAAAAACTTTAACTTATTGGCAAAAATGTGTTGCAGAGGAATGCTTAGTTCTATAGCTATTGGTCCAATGAGGCCACGGAACCCGCCAGATATCAAATATACAGGTATATTCTTTTGTTGCAGTGATTCAACCAGCTCTCTAGATTATTAATACATACCTACTTTATTACAGTACAATAATACCTACATATTACTTCAAATATGACATTTGAAGTAAAAAATTAGTATTATCTATGTTTATGCAATACCAGAATACATAAAGATTTCTAATTTACCTAATGCCTGGAGTCAAATGAAACGGATGGTCTTTAATGAAATCTCGAATTTGCTGCAAAGACGGTTTAATTATTTGAAGCCGAGCCGCGAGTGCTTCTCTAAAGTCCATTTTACCTGACATGGCACTGCTTGTTCTGAAATAGAAACATGAATTAATTTATTTTTTTAAAACATAAAGCTAAATCTATCCCGGGATATTATCATCGATTTAAATTAAGCTTAAAAAGAACGGGTGGGCCTCGCTCTGATATACAGTTGGGGGTGGAGTGTACCTCGTTTATAGGATAGGTCATTATTACAATGGATTTGTTAAATTTGAATGCAATGATAGATATCATTGTATACAAATAATGATACTGAACGGAGTTAATATGTTTGTCTAAAATGTGTATATAATAATATAGTATTTTATATTTAAATTGAATTATAATGCAATTTCGTAAAAATTTAAATTTAAAACAGTCATAAAATTTTTCCCCTTAAGTCTGGTAGAATTTTTTTTATATATTTTTGAAGGTAAGCTTAAGGAAAATCTAGTGTTAAAATTTTGAATCTTAAGTATAAACAGAAAAAATTTTATGAATTTTCAACTACAAAATAACTTGCAAATTATCGCGATTTTGACACATTTTATACAAATTTGAGCTTTATGAGCTTATAAAAAAATTTGAGAGAAACGATCACCGTTATTTTCTAGTGAAGATAATTTAAGCTTATTATAAACCTTGTATTAAATTTTCAAGAGTTTTTGGCCAGCCAATTAAATTTTATAGGTATTTAAAAAAAAAAACTTACAAAAATCGAAAATTTAAATTGTCTATAAATAAGTCAAAATACTTTGAAAACTTAACCATGTATAGAGAACACCAATAAAAAGATTTGGTGAAAATTTCATGTTGTTGCGGTTTTTCGTTTTTGAGTTAGAGCATTTTAAAAAATTGTAGTTTGTAAAAACGTGATTTTGCGTAAAATTTCCCGTTTTTTCGTAATTTCTTTAACATTTTTTTCGATTTTCGCAAAAAGTATTGAAAAAGTTGGATTTTTGACTCGCTCAAGTACCATCTACATTCATTTTCCTTTCAGAAAAGTTGCTGTATAAGCAAATCGAAGCATTTTTACTGCAAAAAAGTTGTCGTCAGACACAAAAAAAAAAAAAAAACACACATCATTGTAAAATCAATAGATTTCATCACTCCGTTCAGAATCTAAAATGGAATTGGAAGTCCAAAATAAAATTATGATATTTAAACATTATGTAGAATATTTTTGTTCTTAAACTTAAGTGCAGTTTCGATCACGTTTCATTTTAAAAGTGCTTAAATTAATATAATTAGACTACACTATTTAGTACTTACACGTGTGCAAAATGTACACATATCAAATATCTAAAATATCCGTACTCGACAGTGCAATATCAGGAATTTATAAAATACGAATATCGTAGATTCTGATAAATCTTAATTGAACTTAAACGTTTTACGAACGGTTATTGGTTTAGATAACTAAAAAAAATAGCATAATAACAATCAATAAATATAGGTGGAAGGAGAACTTAGCTGTTTTTTTTTTCAGATACTTTTCTTATATAAAGTGTACTTTTTTTGCACAGTATGTAAATTTTTGGAAACAATGTAACAAAATAATATAATAATCATGGACAAACGAGAAAGGTAGCTATCCATTGACAAAACCCAAATCCATATGATCTTAGATGAAACGCCTGGATCAAGAAGATCACAGCATATTGGAATAGACGAGAAAATTTGCTTTAAATTTAATATTTTCAGGCCTCCCCAAGGTTCCTATACTAATATATTAAATTTCCTATATCTTTTACCACTCAATGAGCGTCGGATGATTTTACTCTCTAGATTTCTTCACAAATTATTATTAGGCATTATTGACTGTCCGGAATTGTTATCATTGATTAATTTCAAAATAAATAACCTTAATACCAGAGATCGGAAACCATTTTACCCTTTATTTTCAAATAAAAATTATATTGTAAATTCCCCCGCAAACCTCCTGATGGTAGCTGGCAATACGTATCCCTTTGATTTTATATAATAATCTATAGTATTTATTGTATACCTATAACATTCTTTAATTTATCTTTTTGCACCATAATTTAATTACTATTAGTTATGTTAAAATATTGTATTTTGTTATTTTTGTATACTAATTATTAAGTTATCATGTATGTATATTAAAACTGTAATAGGACTATGTCCATATATTTAAATAAATAAATAAATAAAAGTTTCCCGGAAACGCAAAAGAATATTGATTTGAGACGAGTGGGTTGGAATGGAGAGATAATCTGGAGAGGATTTTCTTGTAGTACACTATGGTTGAATTATTGACGGTCTCAATAATATTGTATTAATACTGTATTAAAAAAAAAAAATGTTTATATTTTGTATAACAAGAGCGAATTTTAATCATGATAAAACAGTGACTTTTATGTGCGAGTTGAGATTTCTTGACCTTCAAACAATTAAATAACTAAAATAAATGAAAGAATCATAAATGGTTCATCGGTTATCACACAAATTATAAATGACTTATTAATTCTATGCAATTTATTCGATCAAGTAAATACATTATTATATATAACTGCACACGGTAATAAATTACTATGTAAATAATTATAAAAACATTTTTAAAGACACGTGCCTCCGAAACAAACATAATTAATCGTCCGTCTAATTAACAACAATTAGTTTTGAATCACGCAACTAACAAACGGTTATTAAAAACTAATTTGGTGAGAAAATAAATATGTACACAAAATACATAACAATTACACAACAAACAGATAATAAACTTTTTAAACATCTTTCAAAAAAATATTATAGTAATTACGAACTATATTAGCTCTGATAATATTTAATATTATTATTTAATGTTATACTTTTCGTGATACCAATACCTACAACACTGCGATATTATATATATAAAAGTTAGCTAACCAGAAATTCGGAATACATTTATAAAATTGTACATCTATATAGAAATTAAAACATTAATTTTTATTTTATCTGTGAATAATGCATTTTCCTTACAATTTTTGAACTTCTAGTCCTTTGTTACAAAATTTAGCAACTTCGTCTATTGCTTCTTCTTGAATAACTGTAGAATCTACATCGAAACAAACTGCATCTACATCACGCCAAAGTGCTTTAATGTCGTCGGTCATATTGTCACTCTAAAAAAAAATTAAATCGCTAATTTAATATATGATCACATTATATTTAATATTAAATTCAAAATGTTTGCAAATATATTCAAATTTTACGATTCATCAGATATTAGTTACGACTGTTAAAGATTAACGCTTTTAGTTGTGTATTTACAGTTAAACTTAACATCTACATAATATGTGTGTAAAAAAAATAAGTTGAATAATAAGTTGAAATTGTTTATTTTACGATAATTCAAACTATTACAGTAAAATTATTATTTACAAATCTTAATTTATTTCGTTATGAAGTTTAATAACTAAATAAACAATCAAGTTTGTATAGTTATGAATATGTTCCAGGGATTATTTTCAGGGACTGTTATTTAAATGTTAAAATATCTATTCTTTTTGATAACAGAAACTACAGGAAATTCACAGCAAACATTTTGTTGCGACAATTTCAATATAGTAATTGTAGAGTCGTAATCATAGACCATAGTTATATAACAATTACATTTCATTAATGTTAATAATTATTATAAAATGACCTTAATGAAGTGCAAGAAATAAATATCCCAAAAGTTAAAACAGTTTTTGCTAAACGAATAATTGTTCATAATCATAGAATTACATAATATAACGTTTGTTTATAAAATAATTTTAACAATAGATTTTAGTATTAATATATGTATGAACAAAAAATGCTTTTTTTAATAGAAGATAAAAAGTAAAATAGGTAGGTATTGCATAAGATCAAAAAGATTGAATATATTTATATAAATTATGTATGACTACACTATAATACCACTTTGTTAAAATTGTTTTTTAATTTTATCATAACTATTAAGCCATTAATAATGATAAATAATAATTATTATTATTATAACCATTTATCTTATCATAATAATATGCAAAATTATTTCTTATGAACTTTTCACTCACCTATTAAAACACTACAAATTGTTTATGTAACCCAAAATATAATTTATAATTTATTCATTTATATCGATGACAAATATATAATCAATCAACTGACGTTAAATTAAATTGTGTTATTAAATTCAAGGTGTTTAATTATTGATTACATCCCGTTCGTTAAACTGTAACGATAAGATTCGAAACTTTTAAACAGTATAAATCACTGTCTAGTGTCTACATTTATAATTTATAAGTTATAACTTATAACGAATAAGAATATCTATTCCTTATTCATGTTTAATTATTAACAAGAAGAGTGATTGAACAAAAATAATGTGAAATTAGTGTATATTTCCAGGACAAAAGACTTCATATGTAATAACTAATAATACACCTATATAAATATATAATAATTTTAGCTCTTGAAATTAAAGTTTTAAGTCAAAGCCACTATTCTTAGGGAAAATATTATTTGTCTCGCTTTATGTTGTATAAAATGCCGAACTAACAAGAAACAAGAACTAGTTTGTTTGGACAGTTCGTTTCGAGCTGATATAACTAGAACATCCCGTTAAATGTTGTTTGGACGACTTAAGGCTTTCCCACACTGAATACGTTGGCGCCGTACGTCAAAATTTTGTGTTCAAAGCAACGTAGGTACATGGGTCTCACATTGAAATCATTGAATATTAGTCAATTAGTTATTCGTCAACAAAAAGTCAGCTTTATAAATTATAATTATTTCTATCTCCTTATGTACAAAATCATCTTGTTCGATTCTGTTCTCCATTCCCACTGGACACCATTTTTGGGCATCAATAATTTAATATTAATCGTACTTTTGTTAAATTAAGTGCAGCTTATTGTAATGAACATAAATATAACGTTTTGTACACGATCTAAAATGTATTAATTTTGCAAAGAATAGTTAGTAATTATGCTCATGAAGCTACCCTTTATTATAATTATCGATATGCCATTATAGCTAGTTTTGAATATTTTACTATCATAGTAAAAATAAAATATAGATATTGTAAAAATGTATTCACAGTGGGATAAAGATAAAGTCCTGAAAAGTTTATTCCAAATATTTATGAATTCAAGACTCGCTCTTTGTAATAAACACGATCACACAATAACGTACATGATACTACACAATAATATTATCAAAACAACCCAAGAAAAATGAAAAAGCAATACCATGTGGATATTTAGCGACAGATAGTGACGATAGTGTAGATAGTGACTGATGGCTAAAAAGCGTTTTATATGAATCAATAACATCAATATACGTCAAGAACTACTGGCGTCTAGCCTTACTAACGTTATTATGTTTGCCTAATGAGTTTATCGTATTGTACACTTATATAACTATTAGTTCAAATTGTATAATGAAAGCATAAATATTCATTACAAGTTTTAATTTATAACAGCCAACAGGCATTTATTATTGAACGGCTTGAACGGCAGTGTATTCGCATGCATCCACGTTTATTTTATTAGCACGTTATATGAGCACAAATACATAATCTATACAATATGTACAACACTACAACATTTTGGACATACGTGATTTGACAATCAAGTTTTTTACTACTGAATAATTTTTGGTTACAGAATGCCAATAATTTTAGTACACACACAGTGGCAGTTCTCAGATTGGTTAAAATTTAAAAGGATGTTCAAGGGAACTCAATCAATTAATTGGGTTCGCAGATTATAAGTAGGTATTTATAATTTTAAAAAAAATTCACTAATTACTAAATGCTAAACAATAACTAATTAAAAATTTCTTAATTAATATTAACTATTGTAGATTGCTTGACGCATAAAATCGTTCAATAATAATATTAACAATAAACTGAATAAACATAAAAATATATTATTTACATATTATTTTTATTTTTGACTTTTGTACCTAAGGCATTAATAATAATTTGTGATAGATGCTATTTTATTCTATAGAAAAATGTTGTATCAAGTGAACTGGCATTTTCATTATATATTTTATAAAACAGGCAACAGCCACAAATTTTAAATTGAAATTGAAATTTCAAAAGTTGTCGAAAATTTAAGCCATTGAGACATTTTCATTATTTTAGAAGACCTTGGAAAATAATGAAGTCTGGATTACTTATTTCATCATAAAGTACTAAGTACCTATTCAATGTCATTTCGTTGTTTGCATTTACATACAATGAATTATAAAACACGTCAATAGTTCTAAGTCATTCCAAGAATCGCAGAATTTATTCGAAAAATGTTTTACGTAAAAAATAGAATAGAAAACTATAAACCAACAACTGAAATATATAACAAACTATTGTAGTACATGGTTAATATCAATTATCATTATTCACAATTATGAATATCTATGTGCAAGCGTTCTTTGGGAGGTTACCCATGAAAAATAACAACTATACAATATATATATATATTATTTGTACACGCACAAAACAATACAAATTATAAAAATATAATTTTTGCTAAATTTAAGAAGTGTAATATTTATCACCCAATTACAACATTACCTACCATATTATACTAACCTAAAGATTTTTAAATCGTAAAAATGTAAACAAACATTTTAAAACAGAACCAATGCAGATGCACGTACATAAGTACGTGACAATCGAGTCAAGAGTAAAAGAACGTAGGAAACTAGTAACTATTCCTTTTACCTAATCTTAAATAATATCTTCGTCGACGTTATATATCTACTTAGTGCGAATGAAACATAGTTACGCTGATGTTATCAATGAGCCACAGGTGTCAGGTGTTCCTGGACAGCAGTGCGTGTAAAAACACTAAAAACCGTCTGCAGAAACATTGATGGAAATAAAATGTACACCGCGAGTGTTTTTCATGTGCGGGCATTTTTCATTTAACGGTTGAGCGTAAATCATATACTACGGTAAGGGTCGTCGGCCGGGCGCGGGATTTTCAGAGATGGAATAATATTTCGATTACGGAATGTCGCGCGTAAAATAATCTAGTTTGAGGAATCGACTGTTGTAAATTGTACTACACTATATAGTATATAAAAAAAATACCATAATATTGCAGTTGGCGGAATCGGTGCGAGAACGCATTCAGTGCCTAATCGGCGCGCAGGACGATAAACAAACATAAGGGAAACTGATGAAAACCACAACAAACGGTGCATTGTGTGTTCGCACGTACATAATATATAATATATTACAATATCGTAACATTATATTATTATTATTATTATCAGTGCGTGTAATGTACCTACACAGAGTCCGGTCATCAACTTACCTTACGGCGGTTCGTGTGAGACGATGGCGTTTCTCCGGACGAATCGGCGGGGCTCGTGTAGTCGTGTGCACGCGGCTAGTGGATTGATAAACCGGTAGCACGTGTGTTATAGTCGACGGTGGTCGTCGTGGCGGCGGCGCGGCGTGGTTATCCTGCGGTCGTCCTGGAAAATGTTAACGCCGCACGTGAGGTGTGGCACGCGCTAGGACAGGAGAATCGATGACGAACACCTACTTGATAATTTATGTAATGTTATTATTATTATTTAATATTGTCGTGAAATCGTGGTGGACGCGCACTAATATCGTCACCACCACTGCCGGTCAGATAAACTATATAATATTATATATAATGCAATAACTACTACCGGCTGCAACGGGATCGGATAAGATATTAATAATATGTTAGACACTACTGTTGTAGTGGGCACGTGTTCAGCGCCGTAGCAAGTACGCAAATATCGTTATACGAGTTCATGGAGCGCCTAAGCGGACAGACAGCGACCCGTAATCGATTGCGTCGGATCCGGCGACTGCGCGACCAAGACCAACCAGCGGCGGGTTTTTAGACGGGACTACGGGAGTTCGAGAAAACCGCGAACCGACGACGACGACGCACGCACGCACGAATCAGCTGCGGGTCAAGTTCAAGATCGCGACTTCTAATAATTAGAAGTCACGGCGATTATCGACGGCGATGTTGGTGTCGATGGCCGTGGGTGAGTAGGCGCGAGGCGTGTGTGAGCGTGATAGCTAATAATGCCGTCTGTGATGATAGTGCGTGTGTATGCTGCCGCCGCCGCAGTATTACCAACACATCGGATGATATGCGAACGTATATTATAATATGACACCTATGTTTAGCATATTATTATTATTATTTAATTATTTCGTACTATCGCATGCACACACGTGGACGTGGCGCCACCAGGGAAAATATCATTTATATTTTATTTATTTATTTTTAATCTATTTTATTGGCGTTATTACATTGTGTGCGGCCTAGAGAAGTAATAAATAATAATCGACTACGATACTACGACTACAGTTACATCTGGCTACAACAACATTTATACCACGATTTAAGATATAATGGTTACCCAACGAGCTATGATAAAGTGACCGCCGAATTGACTCTTTGATAGCCAACCAATAACTAGCGCTCGTGTGGATTTATTCGTAATAATTGACAACGTGACCACTGTGACATTCTATTATCATGAAATTAATAAATATTATCACGAAATCATGAATATTGTCATCATTATCATTAATTGCTTTGATTTATGAGCGCTAGATGTTAGTTGGCACCCATGTCAGCTGATTTACAGAGTCAAACCTGCGGTCACATCCACAATGCATGTAACATAGCTCGTTGGGTAACCATTATATCTTAAATCGTGATTTATACTAGCTACTAACAGCAACTAACAAGTAACAATAACTAACTGAACTAACTGATCCAACCAATGTTGCAATTGCGGTCTTGCAGTAGCCGGATTTAGAAAGACCAATGTGGGTTCAGTCCCCACTGTAAAATATTGAGATCCTTATCATCCTCAAGGTTACTTTTTTTCCATGGATTTGAACAAATCAGGATATTATTTAAAATCATAGTTATTTATAATTTATTATTATTCTTATTATTATTAGGTACTTGTTCATTATTTCTTTTACATCCTCCTTTTTGGTAATAACAAAAAAACTAACAATAGGATTTTTTATTACATATAAATTGTTATTTATTCAATGGAATTACCTTATTTTGACCTTTCAGAAGGAACTTTATTTTACGGTTTTAAAAAACGTTTCTCAAGTAAAAATATTTGCGTTATCTAATCATACCTGTCATTTTTTTATTTACGTAGATTTGAAATTTTAACTACGGAATCTATTACAGCTCAACCCAGATTTGTTGTATAATGAATTTTTACACGAATCAGTAGTTACCTAGGTAAATAAATATACCCTTATTAGTCTGAAATTTTATTCTTTTTGTACGAGAAATAATAGAATGAGTAAATGACATCAGTACACACATTAACAACAACAATTAATTATATTATTTAACTTGGTATTGCGATTAAGTTTATATTATAAATACAGGTTATACAATTAACATTTGATACGGAGATAATAAATTAGTTATTTTATAAATAGTGTTATTGAACATTGTATTTTATTTATAGTAACGAAAATTATAATAGATTTTAATATAATTATAATATTATATTTAATCATATGTAATAATAAAAAAGAATTCCAAATTAAAAGTTCTTGAGTATAATGTAATTCATTACGGATTATAATTGCATTGGTAGTATAACAGATGTATATTCATTTGGAATTTGTATTTGAAAGCTCCTTTAAAATAGGTATAAAAATACGTATAAGAATAGCAAAGGAATTGAAGCAGGTACCTCAAGGTTCTATATTCTATCTCTATATAATTATAAATTTTCAAGTCCCATTCATAAAAATGCCCAAAAATGTATTGTCTATTCGGGCGTCACCGTTTTCCGCCAAAATTGACCTTACCGTTTACCGCCAAGTCCGTTTACTGCCAGTGCAATAATATATATTTCCTTTTTCCGCCACTACAAATTTTAGTTTTTATATTTTGGTAACCCCTGTTTATTTATTTATTATAATTGGTAATGATTTTTTTTGACAAATACACATTTAAGTGATACTTAAAATTAAAATTATATAGAATATTGTATAATATATTACAAAAAAGTCAATATTACTACGTCAAATACGATATCACAGTCAAACATTTAGGCATTTATTTATTATAATTGGTAATAATTTTTAAAATAACAGAAATAATTAGGTAGTCAATTTTTAATTAAATATATATAGTTATACGCTATTGATTTTACAAAGGTATATCGGCATATTTCTCCCCTTTTATATTGGTCAATTAAATTCTGGTTTTTTTTTTGTCGTCTTAAAATTTGGTTTCGCGGTGTTTTTTGCTCACCGACGCTTCTTATTTTACAATAAACGTCAGTTTGAACTTCATCGACTAAAACATTTAACCATTGTAAAATAGATGGCGAATGTCGATAAAAAACTATTTTTCAAATGTGCATGAAATGACTCGCAGGCATTTGTTGTGCGTGTAAGTTCTGAAGATGCAAGTGCCCAAAGTTTTGGAGGATAAATACAATCTTCAGAAATATATGTTTTTACAAAATAATCAGCAAACTTTTGTAGTCTTTCATCGATCGAACACTTGCTCATAAAGTCGTCGGTGAAACAATCACTTACATCTTCCGGATTTAGAAATAATAAGCCAAATATACTACGTAACCATTTACCAATTTCAGACGACTCGTCTTTATACACACTTGATAAGCCAATT
>JAIPRK010002614.1:0-16138 GCA_025469195.1 Chaitophorus viminalis | reverse complement strand
TCTCGCCGTAAAAACCATCCTTGAACTTCAACGAACATTTGAAAAAAAGATTTGGCCAAATTGGTCCAGGCGTTGTTGAGTTATGCGCTTACCAACACATTTTGCGATTCATTTTTATATTATAGATCAGTAGGGTGTCCCAAAAAATTCAATGTAATTTTTTTCATACGCATACCCTCTCAATTTTTTTGTATTGTATCAAAACACTAGTAAATTAAATTTCATGTAATTTGGACCACGATAAGCCGTGCCGACTCGAGTAGTACCTAACCTGTCGTTGCCTGTCAATACATGCATTATAGGAGCGCTTTTGAACGCACTTATGTGCGTATAATTCCCGGATATTAATGTTAGTAAGCAAATTACTTTTCGCGAATCAACATGTCAGCCGCATTGCGCAGTACTAAAAAAGGTATATTTTTAATAGGAAACGTACAACATCAAATAAACGGATCAAAACTTCCCTCTAATGGACAAGTACTCGTAGTATTGTTTTATAATATCCGAGAAGTTAAATTAATTATTAATGAAAGTGCTAATCTCGCTATTCGCGAGTGTGTTATATTTAGGGAAAAGGCGAGAATCCCAACCAAATCGTTACCTAATTGTGTAAAGAACCTTGTCAACATGTATCAAAATTAACGAGACTTACGAAAAAATGCAAAGAAAACCTAAGATATATTCAAACAGCGTCAACAAGAATTCACAGATAGTTTGAATAATTTGTTTGATATGCCGATGCCTTTCAATTAATTAAAATAGAGGAAAATAAAATATTTTTAAAGCAACAGAGAGAACCAGGTCGAGTTGGTTATTTAAGTGGAATGGATAAGAAACTGTCAGATAAAGAAAAAAGGGCGCAACTAAAGCCGCACTCACACGACGACAGTTTTATAATGAAATAACTGTATGACAGTTAACTGTCAACGTATGAATGATTGTCTACATTTCTGTCATACACTTATCTAATTTCCACAACAAAACTTTCGAGAAAATTGTTGTGCAAGTGTGAACATGTCCGAAATAGATGTCGATAGTGAGGTTAATCGACTGTCAGCTTTTTTGATAAATCAAAACAGTTGACAGTTACATCGTACAGTTCTACATATACAATATTATTATGATAGGGGAGAATGTTGTACCTTGGACCGCTTGTACCTTGGACTAATGTAAATATTTTATAAAATATTGGGGAAAACAAAAACTCATGGATGAAATTTACGTCATTCTACTACAATAAATAATATAGATATTGATAAGAAAAATGCGCGTATTATTTTATAAGCAGCAAACCATTTTCTTATCACAAAAAAAAAGATTTTTGAATTTCAAAACATAATTTATTTTGTTCTATATTTGCGAATCAAATTTATAAGGTAAGTTTTAACCTATGTTAAATATTATATTTAATTGAATGGTGTGGTCCTTTGTTACAATATAAATGTACAAAATGCACAAAAGAACAATCATTTAAAATAGATCTCCAATGTACCTTGGATCAAAAAAAAAATTGCACCTTGGACCAAACATTAATTGTTCATAAATGTATATTTCATTACGAATTATTATATAATTGCTTGTAGATTAGTACCTACCTACATTCAAAATGCCTAGAAGCAAACGAGGTATTAAAAGAAAATGACTCAATCAAACTGATTTTTAGTGTGCTGTGAATGAAGTTCAAGGAAAAAGTCTAACAGTATCAAAAGCTGTAAGTGTTTATAATGTATCAAAAACCACATTGTTATGGCATATTAAATTGTTTAATTGTTAATTAAATCGTTATTTATTTTTATTGTTTTATTTACTTTATTAACTAACTATTAGTTTAAATAATTACTAAATACTTATTATAACAAGAAGACTGTTTTTAAGACTAAAAATTGTTATTATATTGTCATTGTTATTGTCTAGGAAGGTACCTAATTTTATTTTGTTTTTATTTAGCTTATTATAAAAAAAATAAAGACTTAAGAGTTAACATGAGACTGAAGTTTATTTTTTATCTACCTTTCTAATTATTATGTATTGTTATAGGTAATTATCTATAAATAATAATAAATATATTTATTAACTATAATAATTTATTAATAATAACTAGATATTTATAACTACTGAAATACATAATATAAAATTATTTTTAAAATAAAGTATGCATATTTCAATGCAAACCAAGGTACAAAACCCCAAATACCAAGGTACAATACATGTTGTATCTTGGACCATTTTTTTTGTTTTTAAAAAATAATTGATATTGTGGCTTTAAAAAAATTACCATATACTTATGTATATTGTCTAAATGTATAGTAAAAATGAACATTTAATGTTCAAAATTGAAGGTACTAGAATTTTTTTAATAAAAATGGTGCCAAGGTACAACACTCTTCCCTATATATAAAAGTTAATTGTTATTTATAAATTACAATAATTACACTAATTAAGTATTTAGTATTTACGTATATTAACTTTGCATTATATATTTGCTAATATTTATATATATATATATACACATACTTTATTAATAACTAATATGATTACATCCTTATAAAAAGAGTGGTCTATTAACGAAACACAAACTTATTTCGGATTATGAAAATAATCCTTGTTTATGGAATCCCAAAAATGTCAAGTACAAAGATAAGATTACTAGGGGAGAAGCTGCTCGTCAATTAGCTGTGACATTCAACACAAGTGAATGTGAATTTCAAAGAAAGTTACACGGTTTGAGAAACCAACATGCTGGCGAAACCAGAAAAGAAAAAACATCCAGAACAGGCCAAGGAGCAGACGAAGTATATAAAAGTAAATGGATATACTTCGAATCCTTGAAATTTTTATCCACCGAGGGCAATGTTGGTAGAAAAACAGTCAGCAATCTAACTATTGTAAGTATTGTAAATAAAATATAATTAAGATATATATATATAATATAATATACATTTAGTACAATTTATCTATTATAAATCGCAACTTGATTTATCAATATTTAAAAAGAACCGGATGGGCCTGGCTCCGGGATTGGTAAATTGAGTCCCAAATGACCCTAACTCGGTAAATCGAGTCCCGGGGAAAAACAAGTAGTAGGTAAGTTGAGTCCCAGAAAAAAATAAGGTAATTGGTAATCTGAATCCCGGGGAAAAACGATTTATATGCATTTTAAATTTTAAAATATGCATGCAAATATGCACTAACGTCAGAAAATGCAAAAATATGCACTATACAATTTTTATTTGTGATTTGTGGACATTCATTGACTGCATGTACATGATTTTGAAATATTTTATAAATATATTTTTCCCCAACGATACACTCTTAACAACACCAAAGCATTCACAGTCAATAAAAGTCGATAACTTAGTAACATCGTACCTTTGATTAAACGCAATTGAGATACCGATAAATAAGGACTTGTTCGTACGTATATATACTATATATATATATATTTTAGTTAATTAAATCAATATCAATGAAGTTTTTACCAAGTACATAATATATAATATATAATAATTATGAATATTATGATAATTTTTAACTAATGTGGAGTCTTCTATTAAATTTTCAAGTATTTTATATCAGCCGAATAATTTTTATCTACTATTATATAAAAATCGAATATTTTAAACACCTATAAGTAACTTAAAAATCATTATAATATTTTTGAAAAAAATATAACATAAAGGAAATGCCAATTTTAACAGCTGGTAAAAATTTCAAGTTTCAAGTTTCTTTATACTTTTTGAATTATAACAAATATTTAAAATCGTTTGAGGATAAATCACTATTTTATGCAATTTCATAAAAATTTAAATTTCAAACGATCATAAAATTTTTTTCATAAAGTCCGGTAGAAATTTTTTTTATAGATTTTTGAAGAGTAGCTTATGGATAACCTAGTGTGAAAATTTTGAACCTTAAGTATAAACAAAAAGATTTATAAATTTTTATCTACAAAATAACTTACAAATTAGCATGATTTTGACATATTTTATACGAATTTGAAATTTATGGGCTTATAAAGTAAATTTGAGTAAAACAATCACCGATATTTTTTAGTTATGATAAGTATAACTTATAATAAACCTTGTATTAAATTTTCAAGAGTTTTCCAACAGCCAAATAAATTTTATAGACATTTCAAAAAAAAAAAACTTACAAAAATCGAAAATTTAAATTGTTTCTAAATAAGTCAAAATACTTTTAAAACCTAACCATGTATAAAAAAAGTCAACATAAAGATTTGGTGAAAATTTCAAGTGTTAGTGGTTTTTCGTTTCTGAATTAGAGTATTTTAAAAAAATGTAATTTGTGAAAACGTGGTTTTGCATAAAATTTCCTGTTTTTTTGTAATTTTTTATCGTTTTTTTCGACGCTTTTAATAAGTATTAAAAAAGTTGGACTTTTGACTAGCCCATGTACCATCTACATTCACTTTCCTTTCAGAAAAGTTGCTATTTAAGCAAATTGCAAATCAAAGCATTTATACTGGCAAAAAAGTTCAGAATTTAAAAATACACCGAACCTTTTTAAAAACACTCAGTTATATAAAATTACAAGATTGTTTAGTGATACTTTTATATTTAGTAATAATAATAAATAATAATAATAAATAATAATAATAAATAATTAATTACTATAATAATAATAATTAGTTAACTGATAGATACATACAATTATACTATTTATTAAACCAAATTTAAATGTCTAGTTTCCATGTTTAGTTGACAATGGTTGTATTGCCATGGTAGTTCTCCATCTCTTGATACAAAATAATTCATAAATTTCTTTCGTACATCTTTTGCAGATACACTAAAATTTTTTGGTCCATTTCTGTCTAAACTCAATAAACTACTGGTAGGCATTCCTTCTTCCCTTCATGTACCTGGTTGTATTTGACCATCTGATGTTTCATGATCTAAGCTCCCAAAAGGTGTATACAAATTTCTAGTATTTTTTTTAGTACGCAAATAATTATGCAGGCAAGTGATAGCAAAAATTACACGATCAGCGTTATTTGGCTTAAGCATAATAGGTTTACGTAAAACTCGAAAAACACTTGCCGTGATTCCAAATGCATTTTTCACAGTTTTCTAGCTCTAGACAATCTATAATTGAATACTCTATGAAGCATATTGTTCATTTCTGTAACATTTTTGAGTAGTAGAAAATCGAAAATAGCAAAGTCATTTCAAAAATATCGCCACTAAAATCCCGCCAATGAGGATGAAACAACTAAAAAGTTAACGTATTTTTCTTAACAACTTTTCCTGCATACTTTACCAGGCTTAGAACTATCTGATAGTGAATTTCAAAGGTTACACAAAACAGGCGTGTTTAAAAAGATGTTTTTGAAGTTAACATTATTTGTGTTCACTTTGATATTTTATAATTTACTTATCCATATTTCATTGGAGTTCCATATAATATGGCCATGGTCATTTCAATTTTTTCATTTTTTAAATATTAAATTGCAAATTATGAGCAATCCTTCGTGGGTAGTCGAGAATTTGTGTCTCTTGAAATGCCAAACAAATAGATTCTATTCTTGAATTTAAGATTTTTTAACGTTTCTTCTGAGATGTATTTTATATTATATTATAATATTTCTATCTTAACCATTGCTAGATTTTGGTCTAGTTTAAAAGCATTAATTACCTTTCAAATAAAAGGATGTGCAGCATGCAAGAGTGAATATAAAGTATTGTGCTATCCTTCAACTCCAATATTTGTTCAAGGGAGGTCAACAGATACATTATTACCAATGATCACACGTCACGACAAGTTTCAAATTTGCTTTAATAGAAAAAATAATTTATTATTCTCTGAGGATTTTCTTTACCACTATCATGTAACATAAACGGTTTTTGCCCGCTGTGAGTAAAAATTGTTGGGGTATAATTAAATCCTCCAGATTAGATGGATTAGAGGAGGAACTTTCTAAGCATATTCTGTATCGTCGAACGTTGCGTTTTAGAGAACTAATGCTAGGTAATACACTAGAAACTCTTGGTGTAATGTCTTGACAAATTTTTGCGACAACTGCATGAGTTGATGATCTTACATCCATAGATAATTGTTGAAGTTTCGAAAAAATTTGCTAACCAATAATTTTAGCTGGATTTGGTGAGTGAGAATGCTCATTCAAAACTTTTGTAACTTCATCACTATTTGTATGGACTCTTGCACGACCATAGGCGTACGCAGACCTTTATGGCAGTGTGGGCCAAGCCACTGTTCAATTAGGATCAAGAACAAATTTATAATTTATAGTAGTTATTGCAATTATTTATTGTACTTAGTTATTGTACAATTATAATATATTATTATATGATTTATTTGATGAAAATCACAAAATAACATAATTAAATTTACAGTAATTAAAATAATGTAACAATTCATAACTCCATTCTTCTTTCACTAGGACTTAATATTTTAAAATACTCAATCACCTCATCGACATTGATGTTGTATGCCAATTCTTGTTCGATGAACATTGTGAAAAGGTCTAATCTAAACGCTCTTGTCTCATTGTACTCCGCAACATTGTTTTAATTATGCAGAGTTTTGAAAATATTCTCTCACAGGTAAAACTAGTCACAGGAATAGTAACAAATATTTTCAGTATTTTGAAAAAATTAAAAAATATAGTTTCAATTCCACTACTTGGTTCTGACAACCGTTGAATCCATTAACGTTTATTAACGTAATCATTAACGTTTTCATCATTTGGTATATCAGCAGTATGTTATAGTAGTTCAATGTCTGTTTTTAGTGCATAACTAATAAATTAACTTTATAAAATAAATATTTTTATTACTAATTTGAAGATTCAATAAAATAGCAAGTTTTAATTATGTCAATTGTTTCTTGATTAAACCTGATATTTAAAGCAACAATCATATTGTCTAAAGTAGTAAGAGTATAATAAACTTTTCTCGTTTCATCTTTTTTCGTGTTAAATATATATTGTGTGTGACTTGATCTATCTATTTTTGTAGAAATTCTTCTTCTGTGTTTAGTAACTGGAATACCAATTCTATTATCATCACAAAATTTGACAGAATTTTTGTATAAATTATCAAAATATGAATTGTTGTTTCTCATTGAAACAAGTGATTTTTTTAAAGCTTCAACAAGATCCATTGCCGTTAACAAATTTATATCAGGTGATTGTAAATATGAACTGGTTTTCAATATTAAATTAAGGATGAGATCTAGTATTTCAAATGCAAATATAAACTCAAAATTCTTTATGTGAGACAAAATTTCTAAACCCTTTGCTCATATGTCTGCTTGACTAGTAGAATTAGTTATTTCAGAAATCGCAATTAAAAGAAAAGAGTAATTAACTTTTACCGAACGAACTTACAGCCTCGGTGCGACATGTTCATCTAGTAGTTGATACAGACTTCAACGTTTTAAGTTTTGGATTTGTAGAATAAATTAATTTTAAATGTCTTCTACTTGGGATTTCCACTGACTATTGATGATAATTAATAACAAGAGTCAACGAAGAAAACAAAAATTAAAAGACATTTTTAATCATAAACTAGAAAAAGTGTTCTTATAATATTTGATATTGTAGTGTCTTTATAAATTACAAAGAAAAAATAATTAAATTGTTATATCCCCTTACTGCATATTGTATCATATGTGGCACATACTGGTTTTTTATTATTTGTGTCTAAAATAATTGAAATATTCCAAAACTGCATGCATGGCCAGATTCGGCACGAAAAGGCATATAAAAACTATGTAAGGTGCTGCTCTCTAGAATTAAAATTGTGCTGGCTATTTCGAATAATATCATTGATATAATATTTATCATGTTATCAGTTGTGTTGTTGATTTCAAACAATGATAAGCCATTTTCAAACGTACGAATTTCGTTCAAAAAAATATGATCTCATTCAAAATTTTACGCTCTATCCAACCATGGTAAGTAAATATTTATATATCAAATATTTGTTTAGATACAATCAAATTTGTGTACCTATGTGCCAAATTTGGAACATCATGCACTAATGATTTCACTTTTGTGTGCTTTATAATTAACGAAATAAATAAGGCGAAAAGTCAGGGAACTATACAAATGGACGATTTCGGACGGAGGTCATGTGATCTTCACGTTTTATAGTATAAAAAGGCTAGTTCAGACTATGCCAGTAATTTAGTCAAGTAGCGAGTTATTTAGCTACTAAACATGTATGAAAAGACTGATTTAGTCGAGTAGTTTAGAAAATGTATTTAGTTATTTAGTAATTAATGGATCCATTTATTTCTATTTTTCTGGTCGAGTAGCATCCCCCCTTTTCTAACTAGGCGGTCTGGACGTATTATTTTAGTTTAGTGTATTAGTTATCCTTGTCAGTGTCAAGATGACGTTTCGTTGGAGTGAAGACACAACATTTAAATTTGTTTCGGATTACATAAAACACGAGTATTTATGGAACATAAAATGTATGCTGTACAAAAATAAACAGGCCAAGCTATCCGCTTGTTATGAATTACAAAAAAATCATGAACATACATGGATTCGGTGAAAAAGAGATAAAGTCAAAAATTAAAAACATAAGGCCAGTATAAGTTTATTAAATAATAAATAGGTAATTATTAACTTCTGACATTTATTTTAAAATACATAAACAGGTCTACCTATTCACAAGAACTAAAAAAAATAAAGGATTCGAAAAGATCCGGTGCCGGTACCGACACCATTTACGTATCATCTATTAAATGGTTCAACATATTGGATGATACCCTACGCAATATTAATTCTAAGTTGACGGAAAGTCACAGCAATTTGGTATGTATACTGTACTTATTTTAGTTTTAATATAACAATTAAAGTATAAATTTTATATTTTAATTGCTATTTATATAATTTTATACTATACAACTATATAAATAGCACTACTATTATTTTTTTTGTTAGCTGTTTACTATTAGTTTTTTTTGTTTGTTTCTTATGTTAACTAACATAAGAGTTTATATATTATTGTGGCTTACTATTTTATAAATAAATTTATCGTATCGTATGTTTATCGTTTAATAAATAGAGCTTATCTTAATCTCCAACAAAAGTCTAGTCACTTATTTAGTACGAATCGAATAGTCGTCTTATGCGTATCGTGTGTTTAGTTTTGTGTTCATGACAAATTGTTTATTTAAGTATCTTTAAAATAATAATTATTAATATTATTTAATTAGATTTAAATTTCGAACATGTCTTTAAAACTTCGAAAAGACGAACATATATTTTTAATTGTATCTCAAGAAACTCAAATTCTAGGTTCAAAATTGCCATCATTAAAACAAGTTTTCCAGGTATTTTTTTTTAACTTAAGAACCGTAAAATTAAATATTCGCGAAAGTGCAAATTTAGTTATTCGAGAATGTATTATATTCTGGGAAAAAGCTAGAATTCCGACAAGGGCTGTACAACATTGTGTTAATAAGTTAGTAAAATATACGACAACTGGCGAAACTTACAAAAAATGCTAAAATAACTGACGAAATTTATCGTAAAAAAGAAAATGAGTTTATTCGATTTTGGATAGTCTTTTTGATATTGCGCATTCGGATGCATTAAGTATAATAAAAATTGATGAGGATAAACAATTTTTAATAAATTAAAGTCTTCCCGAACGACCTGGATGTCTGAGTGGTGTTGATAAAAAAGAAACAATTAAAGATAACCGTAGAGAAATCCGAAAATCTATGGAATTAAACAAACAAACTCGTTGTTATGAGCAAATGCAAATTGCATCTACTTCGGTATTTAATTCTATGCAGTTGAATGAAAACGTGGAAAATGAGACCGATAGTTCAGACAATGATGAAATATCTGACACGAAAACAAGTATTGCACAGGAAGAAACTCAATTGTCACCATTGAAAAAAAAGGCGAGGAAAAATAAATTTTACTTCACAAAAATTAGCTGGAGCTTTGGATAGGTGCAAATTAAGTGTTCGCGACACAGTGTACGTTTTACAAGCAACATTAAAGGCATTAGGATTCGACAACGATGATTATATAATTAATTCAACTTTTATTCATAGAGCACGAGGATTGTACCGTTGTGAACATGCTAAAATAATAAAATCACGGTTTCAAGAATCTCGCCAAAATTATGTTATAGTTCACTGGGATGGAAAATTATTACCTAATATTCACGTCAAAAATACGACAGTTGTACGACTTCCAATTATTGTAACTAGTAAAAATATTGAACAAATCATCGGAGTTCCAATACTGCAGAGGTCAACCGGTGAAGAACAAGCCACCGCTGTATACAATGCGTTAAATGATTGGGGTTTATTGGATGTTGTGCAAGGTTTATGTTGTGATACTACTTTATCCAATACAGGCCGTTTGAATGGAGCATGTATTCTTATTGAACAAATATTAGACAAAGATTTACTCTACCTCCCTTGCAGACACCACATATACGAGTTGGTAATAAGAAGTGTTTTTGAAACTAAAATACCGCAAGTAACTACGAGTCCATCTATTCCATTACTCAAAAATGTTCAAAAAAAATGGATTTATATTGATTCTAGTAATTTTATAAGTGGATTAGAAGATCAATATTGTAGTAGTGCCATAAAAAATATCAGAGAAGATATTCTTAATTTTGTACGAAGTCAATTAGAAATTAAAAATTCTCGCGATGATTACAATGAGTTTTTAGAATTGGTACTAATATTTATTGGTGGAAATTTTGAAAAAAAAATTAAAATTCATCCACCGGGTGCAATGCATCAAGCTCGATGGATGGCTCAAGCAATCTATTGCTTGAAAATATTTATATTTAGGCATTAGAATCATATTTCTGCCACTGAGAAAAAAGCAATTGGGGAAGTTTGCATTTTCATCATTAAATTTTATGTCAAAGCGTGATTTACTTGTACATTGCCAATAAAAGCTCCAAACCTAGATTTACAATTTATTAAATCTTTAAAATCCTACGAATTAGTTGATAATCAAATCTCTACAGCCGCTATCAAAAAATTATGCAATCACTTGTGGTATTTAACTGAAGAAGCTGCTGCTCTATCGTTTTTCGACGAATCAATACCTTTTGAAACAAAACAATTAATGGTAAAAGGTCTTAAGAAAAAATCATCCATTGACTCGACTAAACGGCTTACACTTCAACCATATCAAATTGATGAAAAATTTAATGGTGAGTACATTATTTAAAATAATGACATTAATAGAAATTAAATAATAATACAAGCTAATACAATTTATTTTTATATTTCACATAAATGAATATTGATAAATTAATTTCAGAAAATAGCTTAAAACTATTCACCAGATTTGGTATTGATATAAGTTTTTAACAATACGATCTTAAATCGGGGGATAACCAAATCAGTTTTGTTAATGGTAAAGAATTAATAAAATCTCTAAAAATAGTCAATGATACGTTAACAGTCAACGAAGAGCAAAAGCAATATGTACTACAATGTGTTCAAGAACACAGACAAATGTATCCAAATTGTAAAAAGGAAACATTAAAAAAATTATATTACTTTAAATCATTAATTATATACTTCAATAAATAAAAATATTTCATAATACATTAACACTGATGACTTTACCATTAATAATAATATGTTTATATAGTTTTAACAATAAAAATTTTCAGAATACGGTATTTCTATCAATTTAAGTCAATATATCTCAAGAACAGTAGAAGTTATTAAAAACTTATTAAGGAATAATTTATAGACAATTTTGTTTTATTTAAAACACATTATATAAATAATTTCGTTTTACTTAATGGTTTGCGAAATATTAAAAAAAAAATATAAAAAATTATCATAAATATTAAAAATTGAATTAACTCAAACTTTAAGGTACAATTCGGCATGGGTTAATCTTGTTTGATTGCCTCAAATTTTTTCCTAATTCATTTTTATATGCATACACACGTTTTTTTGAGCTCAAAAAAATTTTAAAATTTTTTTTTCATCATCTATAGCTAAGGAACACCCTAGTAAGTATCTTATACTTAATTATAACAATATTTTGAACAATTTATTCTTAAACTTCAAAACTGTAATAAACTGTAATAAAAACTATATTGTTTTTATCGTTTTTATTAGTTTGTTATTATAACAACTTGAGTAATATAAAAATTATAATTTAATGTTTTAAGCTAAAAGAAGGTTTTGTTATGTTTTGAATTATAATATAATTAAAGTATAAATATAGTTATTAGTTTCTTTTGAGGTATGATCTCGTCAGTTATACTATTTGTTACTTGAATAAAAATAAATTATTATGTTTACAATGAACATTAATATACCTATATTAATTAGTATGTTAATCCATGATTTACAATAATAATAATAAGTTAAATGTATCCCGTAGTTCAGTAATTAGTAACTTATAATTAATATAATTGTGCACTCAAAAGAAAAATTACATGTTGATATATGTTAATGAACACAGGGGTTATCATTGAAAAACTAGAGAAAATAATTAAGTGTCCCTCGAAAAAAATGTTTAGCTTACGGCACTGTACTCGGTGGTTATTATAAAAAGTAAAAAATACATTTAGTACATTTCATTTATCATTTGAAAACAATAATTATGAAAATTATATAATAAGAATTCATATGAATGTACAAGATAATATTTTTTGAGTTAAGTCTAAAAGTGTATTGTTATCCATTGTTCCTAATATTAAAAGCTTTATTATTGTATAAAACAAGTTTAGATGACTTTGTCAGGGAAACTTGAAAAAAAAAAATTAACACACAAAAAATACCAATGTTAAGCTTTAGAAAACGTTAAAATATTACATTATATATCAATACATTATACATCCCCGATCAACCTCGGTATTAGTGCAAACCGTATACGTTGCTGTTGTTGCCGTCGCCTGTCTGATCAATGGACGTATATTAGTAGGTCTTCAAATAGGTAGCAATATCGGCTGTTTCCATCATCGGGTCCGGGACGTCCATCGTAAAGTGTCCAATGACTCGAGATTTGTTCACTATCCTCGCAGCAGCTCATGATTATCAAGAATAAATTATAATTGTGACGTATACGTGTCATATTATATATACACGTAAAAAATTCGTCGAACGCGAAACAAAGCGGTACACGTGATATTACGATAATGATGATGATAATAATAATGTTAGATATACGTAAGAAGTATATTTATTTATATTTATCGGAGAACTAAAGCAATCACGGAATTAATAAGTGCGTATAGAACCACGTGCACGGGATGACTACATGCTGCGGAAAAGCCGTGCGTCTATACCCGCGTCCTCGTGTAGAAAAAAAAACTGTAGTTGCCCGGATTATGGACCTGCAGTTGCAGGTCGCTGTTGCAGCTGCTGTTGAAGCTCGCTTTCTCGGAGTGGCTCGATCTCCGGACCCGGTTCGGTGATGGCTTCGCCAAGGGCTCCCGCACCGGCACCGCCATCCGCCGAATCGCCAAATGCTCCCTCGACGCGGACCGCCGCCGAATGCACGTCATGCGGCAGCGTTGCGCCCGCCGAATGCACGTCCTGTAGCAGCGTTGCACCCGCTGCATGCACCTGTTGCGGCACTGCAGCACCCGTCGACTGCACCTGTTGCGGCACTGCACCCGTCGTGCGCGATGCACGCATAGAGGAGCGGCCCTGATGCTGAGTGCCAACCGCGGTCGTCATCGTGTCGACGTCGATTAACGACACGATCACCCGGACACCCTGCCGCAGATTCAAGGCCAACCGATCCCTGAGAACGCGCGACAACCGTTTCTGGTTCTGTTCACGTCGTTTTTCAGCCGCCCAACCGGTCAACGGACGCAGGTCGTAACGGCCGTTTCCGTTATTCCTGACGGCGGCTTCCATCGTCGGCACCCGTCTGCCGTTGACTTTCCTTGTCGACCGTCTGGTTTTTCCCATAACTTACGTGTGTGTACGTATTGTTCGTCAGCACACGTGAAATATGTATGGCGGATAATGCACACGACTATATGATGTATATATATATACGCAAACGGTTTGATCGTCTTGTTCCACCTCGAACGCAAGTGAGTGTAGGCAACTGGTAGAACAATAATAACAATATTGTATTAATAACACGAATGGACTAATTTTTTTTGCCTACCGAAAATATGATGTTATTATAAGACGACAACGGACACATAAAAACGGTTGCCACGCACTATGTTTAGTATTTACATAATGTCACATGCATTTGCATGAAATGGAAACAATTTTTTCTACATTTTTTGAGATACAAAAGAATTTGCAAAACTTTTCGTGAAATACACTCTGAACTTTAATTTTTTTCAACAACTTGCTATACGTGAATTGAAATAAAAATATTAGATTTTACGCATAAATTACTTAATACAACTTTAAATAATATAAAGATATCCTCCCAAAATATTGTATATACCGCTTAAATCGACTAACGTAAATGTTATTAAATAAGGCTCAGATTTTAATGCATTTGAATCTCTTTTTCGGAATGAATTACACGATGCAGTCCAAGCTACAATTGTGTTTCAAGTAATCCGTGTTCTAACCACATTTTTTTGGGGATTTTTTTTTGAATTTAAGCGAATTTTATACTTTTTAGAACATTTTTGACCTATTTCGTATTATGACTAAAAAAATGTACTCTATTGAAATATAAGTACTTAAAATACTACATAGTACTACGTAGTATAAATTATTTTTATTTTGAACATAACATCAGGTAATCCGGTTTAAAAATAAACAATTTTTACTCATTTTTTATATTATATTTTTTTTACGTTATAATTTTAATTAATTTAATAAATAATGCATTATTTTATATTTTTAAGTAATAAATGCATTTATCTTTTGAAAGGGCAAATTTTGGTACTTTTAAGGGTATTTATATCTGAGCCTTAGTTATAAGTGTACAAATGACTGAGGTTACTACTCTTATTATGATACTAATTTGTTTTTATTGCATGCCACATAATGTCTATGCAACAAAAACGAAATAAACAATTTCCATCACCTGTAATGGGAATTAATTGATATTTCATATGATATCAAATTAATAAACAATACATATAAAAACACACAAATCACAAATACATAATTACTATAGGGACCACTACGCATTTCGCTATATACAAATACGGAAAACTTAAAAAGTTATATATAATTTATTTGATCATATTTTTCGACTTTCTTCATTTGATGTCTTATCTACACACCGAAAACTCGTATTAAGAACAGAAAAAAGAATCACAAAAAGTAGTACGTAATATCTGAATATGAAATAATATTCAGTTCAAAAGTGCAAGAAAGCTGTTTCTTGCTACCGAAATCGAACCCGCGACATCATAGTTACAATATGTCGTAAAATATACGTATTCTTGTATATTTTATGATGACCATAAAAATATATCCTTATTATTATAAATATCTTATTATCTTTCACTGTTATATTATTATAATATACATAAGTAAAACATACGTCATCATTTTACACTTGGTTGACTATAAGCAAGGTGTATTTTTTAATATTTAAACATTTCTAAAATCGCACGTAAATAACATAAAACTATTAAAAATGAAATGCACAAACGCCATCTTTATTTTTCGTTATTTTTACACTCGAAAAAAAATTTAGAATCTGTAATTAAGACTTCATGGGTGGCTTGTTTTGCGATCTACAATACGTTTACATTACATTACATTACATATATATATATATATAGACTATAGTCGCAGCAGTATTAATAACTACGTTTAATAGTATAATAATACTGCGATAATACTGATAATACGTTGGTAATCTAGTAAATGGGCTGATGGATTTTTGAATCATAAAACTCAAGCCAACATTGAGCCAATATTGAATATAGGTAGTCTTCAGACTTATAGATTTTTTTTTTTTTGACATGATGCGAATATTTATATTACGTCGAGCAATATCGCGAAACCGTGTAGTAAATACCATCGAAAACGTCTTGATTCGTTGGTGTTTCTAGATCAGGCGTGCCCAATCCGCGGCCCGCGAAGGTGTTCCAACCGGCCCGTGACCATTTTATAAAAATAAAAAAAAATTATTATTTACAAAAAATGTATTTTATTAAGTTTTTAAGAATATAAATATTTTACAATTTTTAATTTT
>JAIPRK010002613.1:0-16146 GCA_025469195.1 Chaitophorus viminalis | reverse complement strand
TATATATATTTATTTTATAAATAGTGTATTAGATATATATATATATATATATATATATATATATATATAAATTATGTACCTACTATTGTTTTTAGTTATGCATATAATATAATCTGTGTAAATCTTGTTTTAAATAAATTATTTATTGTTGATAAAATTCGTTTTGTTTATAACTTGATATTTATGCTTACCCTCAATCAACCGTTTGTTTTGAGGAGGTTTTAGATTAAAAAATTACGACCTGCAGGCTTCAAAAAGGAAAATACATAACTATTACTTTTTAGAAATCATACGCCACTGGAGGAAACCAAGAGTATTGAATATTAAACATATTTAACACAGTAGGTATATAAACAGATTGCGGCGCCGCGGCAGTAATGCGAAAGCAACTCCCGCAGCGATGTCGGTTATAAACTGAAAAAAAGGTATCGGTGTACACGAATTGCATACCAAAACAGGTAGACGATCCTTTTTTAAACGAATTGCGTCCCGGACGCAATTCGTGTTACCTTTTAAATTAAGATTTTTTTTTGAGCTTTCCAGTGGTTTCCAAATTTATTTTTGATTTGATAATTTTAAATTTAAATTAAAAAAAAAAAAAAAACAATAATGCCGAAGCTTTAAATGGCGTGTTGCCGTGTTTCAAACGCTGCGTATTCCGCGACGTTTATTAAAAATTAACCAATGCATTTTTAGTTCGACGGACAACGCTGCGGAATACGTGGCTAAAAATATTAGAGATCATACGGTCTTCCCATTTCCACAATCGATAAGTAACTATGGATTACAACCGAGATACTATATTATAAGATAATATAGTATGCACTTTACAGCAGAATGTATAATGTTAACACCACTTCAGTGATTATGCTGGGTTTACACGTGCATGTTTTTAGTGGCGCCAGTTGCAACTGGCGCGCCACCAAAAATAAACATGCACGTGTAAACATATACTGGCGTGCAAGTGAAATGATTGCAGGCATAGAAAAATAAAGTCGGATAATTCCAACTTTTGCTTGCACCAGTGACATTTTAATTTCAGTCTTCAGATTCATATTAATTTTTAGTTTTTACCTATTGTTTGCTTTTGTCGTACCATTTCCAAAAAAAATGTCAAAAAAATGGAACGGAAATTTAATAATAAAATTCTTGGAACTCTACGAAAAACATCCGTGTTTATGGGGTGTATTTTCAAAAACCTATAAAGATAGGATTGCTTATAGGGAAATTGGAAATGCTATGAACATAGAGGGATTTGAATCAGCGGAAGTGAAGGCAAAAATAAGATCTTTGAGGAATGCTTATACTCTAGAATTGGCTAAAATTCAAAAAAGCAAGAAATGTGGAGCAGGAGTAGATGATACAAATAAGTCAAATGTAAAATGGTTTCCTATTGCTCATCGAATTTTATACCAAGTAGTACAAACGAGAGATTCACAATCAACTGAAATAAATGTAAGTATAATAAAACATAAAAGCTGTATATTTAAAATCTATATTTGATATATTTGATACACATTATTTTAATTTTTTAAAATGTAAAAATGAAAGATATTTTATTCATGTTAATTATACTTCATAGTTTTAAACATTTTAATATAACTTCAATATTATTTATTTGATTATTAAAAATAAATTGAAAAAAAAAATTAAAATTATGACTAGCTATTAATTTAAAATAGATGTTTTATTTAAGAGTACTAAAAATTATAAAAATGTAATACTATTTCTTGAGATTAAGCATATTCATTTGCCAAGGTACTGCTCCTTCTCCCATAAACCAATCAGCCAAATTATTTCTAATGTTTGAAGCATTTTTTGTATAATTATAATTCTCACTAGCATTAGTCAAATTTGGTAATCCCAGTCCTCGAATTTCTTTTCGCCATGTTCCATCAATTATAACTCCATTTTCATGATCTTCTTCGTCAACACAACCTCGGTAAAGATAAGAGAGAGAATTCATTCTTAACTAATTGTGTAGAACACACGTTGTCTTCACAATACTATCTGCCTTTTCAGGAGACAGTGCAATTGGTTTTTCAAATGTTCTAAATCTAGAAACAAGAATACCAAATGCATTTTCAACGATATGTCTAGCACGTGATAGTCGGTAATTGAATACTCTTTCTCTTATTGTCAATGGGCCATGATGAGAATAGGGCTTCAATAGATACTCCTTAAGTGGGAATGCATCATCTGCTATAAAAATTGTATAAGGTGGCATATTTAATAAATTATTTTCCACTGCATTCTTCAAACTAGATTTGGCAAAAACACTCCCATCAGATGCCTTTCTATTAGATCCAACATCTATATATTTGAAACAATACTGATCATCAACAAGTGCAAACAAAATAATGCTAAATGACCCTTTATAATTGTAAAAATTCGATCCTGAGTGAAACGGTGCTCTTAAGACCACATGTTTGCCATCCAAGGCACCACCGCAACTAGGAAAATTCCATCTAATTGAAAATCCTTTTTTGATATCATCCCATTCTCCTTGGGTATTTGGAACCTATAAAAATGTAATATAAAATAGTAATTCGAATAATTTCTGCTTATCAACACAATATTATTTTTAAACTTTTATCTTTAATTTAAATTATATTATATTTGCTTTTATTACATTTACATATTTATAATATTTATAATAGTTTTGCATTTAATCGAAATAAAATAAAATATAAAACTATTAAGCATAGTTGTGAGTTATGACTTTTTGAGTTGTAATATAAAATAGAACTAGCTCCTACTATGTTTATAATAATGTATGTGCTTATAACTAGAAAGTATCAACCAATAAAAATAATAATAAATTTGTATTTTTAATAAAATAAAATAATCGAAATTTTTTTATTTGTATAATATTTTATTTCGATAATAATTATTATTAATTAATTTGTATTATGTAACAAATATTAGTTTTTAATTTTTTTCATTCAGGGACAAAACAATTTTTTAATGAAACTACAAATGACGACGATGATACAGAAGAAATGGAGTTCGGAAATGAGTCGAATAATATGGATGAAACGATAAATTTTCCTTCTTTCAGTCATTCTCAAAATAATAAGCGATCAGCTCTCAAATTAAACATTGCGCCAAAAAATTCAAAAACTGTTAATAAATCTCATATGAATAGCACAGAACGTGCCATACAAGATCTTCGAGAAATATCGAGCAAGTTGGACGAAAAACCAGAGGAAAATGAATTTGACTTTTTCGGAAAAACTATTGCATGTATGTTGAAAAAACTACCAGAAGCATTGGCTGTAGAATCGATGGCACATATTCAATCATACTTGGCTCAACAACGTTTAAAAGGAACAGTTAATCAAAATGATCGATCATCTGCTATTAATGAAAATATAATGTTTTCACCATCTTCATCAAATTACAACAGCTATTCTAGTCCATCATATACTACGGGTTCAACAATCAATACTTTTGAATACTCAAGTAGTGAAAATTCTCAAAATACTCAATCAGACATTTTAGCGAGAGTAGTTACAAACATTATACAGGAAGATATATATCAAATGAGTAAAATTATTTCATATTCTCGTAATAAAATAATATTAATTGTTATCATATTATTTTTAAAATCTTATATTTATAAAATGAAAGTATTGTTTTCATTTTAAAGGTTTTTATAAATTTAGAATTTTATTGAAAATAAAAGTAAAAGTAAATTGTGTTAAAGATTATTTAATTACTTACTTTTATGTAATTTTCGAGCACACTGCATATAGAATCACACACTTCAGGTAAAAATTTTGATATCGTACATTTCGGTACTTTGTATAAGTATTACAAAGAAGAACATGAATCTCCAGATGCTAAATATCTTAATGTGATTTGGAGTTTTAATCTTGCTGGTAATGCGTCTCTCATTATTGTATTTTGTTTTTCAATTGATGGTGTAATATACTGCAGTAGGGTTTCAAAAATGTCTGATGACATCCTTAAATGGTTTTTAAAAGAATCTGGATCTTCTGATGCAAGTTCTTTTAAAAGGATATTGGATGCTCCAAATTGTTGTCTTCTAGCAATCCACTTCCTTACCCAGACCATCCTTTTCTTTTTTTTACTCTTTTTTTCTAAATCCGATCTGACGTCATTAATTAATAGTTTTAATACTATTTTACATGCATGACGAAAATGTAATTCTTTTTCATCCGACATTTTAATTAATTGAAAATATAATTATAAGTATAATTAATTTAAAAATTTGATCAATAATCGAAACACGGAACTACAGCAGTCTTACAAATTGACAACGATCGTAATGAAATGGCGATCGTTTGGTGCGAAACTGTGTAAACAGTTAAAGGCGATACATGTTTACTGGCGTACACGATGGCGCCACCAAAAACATGCACGTATAAACCCAGCTTTAGATCATATCAGATATAACATTACAAATAAAATTAGTGACACCAGAATTAAATTCCTACATTATTTCGGAGTGGTCTACGATCATATCCACTGTGTTCAATATTAAATTTAATTATTGATAATATTATAAGTTAAAACTTTTTATTAAAATGGAAACAATGTTAAGTGAAAAAGGTGAAATATTAAAAGTTGTTAATGATTTTAAATTTGGTTGTCACAAAAATTATTCAAATGGAGATATTAGATGGAGGTGTACATATAAAAACTAAAGAGCTTTTTTACGAATAGATGCTGAAGATAAAATAAAGGTTAGTGCCAGTAATTTAATCCACAATCACGATAAAATAGAAGTAAATATTCTGAATCGCCGAAAATTTAGTAATAGTTTAAAACGTAAAGCGATTACAGACGTATCAGAACGACCAAGTAAATTATTTTATACACAATTAAAAGAAGAAAACGTGCCCACACTAACATTAACTGATGTTACATATATAAAAAATAATATGCATTATGCACGTAGAACAAGTTACCCTCAATTACCAAATAATATCAATGAGGTTCATTCTATTTTAAACTGTATAGAAATTAAAACTATTAACAACGAACAATTTGTACTATTTAATAATTCTGATAATGGGATAGTTATGTTTTCATGTCAATCTAACTTGAGCTTTTTTAGTAGAATAAGTGTATTTTATAACTATAAATGGATTATCCATCACAAGGGCTGTATGATAGTATCACTGTACCCTCAACAGCAAAAGAACTTCATGTACACCATAAAGTACCCGTTTAAGTCTGTCACAACCATAACATTACCCAGTGGCGGTACGTGCCTATGTGCGATGGTGCGATCGCACCCCCTACCGAAATGACAATGTGTTTGAAATAATGTAATACCTATAATATAATTGATTTGATATTTAATATTATTAGAATTTATGATTTCATATATATCATTCATAATATATAAATACATATACATATAGGAGACGGCCCTAATTCACTCATCAACGCCCAGACCAAACCGCTGGGTTTGGAGACTTGAAATTTTGTACAAAGGTTCCTTAAGCAATTTAAGGGCGTACTAAGAAATGATTTTTCAAAATTTGAACTCTGAGGGGTAAAAGGGGTTTTTTTTTAAAGTTTGTATAAATTTTATAAAGCTATATATATATATATATATATATATATGTATTTTTTTCCAACTGTTAATCGCTGGTCAGTGTATTGATAGTGCTAATAGTACATGGAATTCACAATTTAATAATAACAATCAATTATATATAGCCTATAGTCGAAGTTATCGGCGACCCGCGATTGCAACACACAATAGGTACGGGCTGTAGACGGTCAAAGTACAAAGATAACGCGAAATGGTGAATACGTACTACCTACAACTCCGTCGGCCCTACTCACTCCCCACCATTGACCGATCAGCCACCGTTGTCATCGTTGTCGCCGCTGTCGTCTGACGTATATCACTTCCATTGTATCTTGCGGCTTATTAAACACGTATTTATTCGAATACGCTTTGAAAACTGTTTGATCGACGTGAGCTTCACAGATTATTAACGCCTCTTACACATTGGAGTTTAGTTAGTTATTTTTGTGCGGACTGTTGTGTATATAAAACGAATTTTTTATTAAAAAACTTAAAAGGTGTTGTGGACTGTGGTTAGTTTACAACTTTGTTGCTTAATCATTTGCAACAGCGAGTGACCTATAAACACGCAATCAGGAGGGCACAGCAAGTCTTCACCACAAGTATAGATAAATCCAAATTTCCATTGAGAGGTTTGTTAAAAATTTTCCATTTATTTGAAAGTATTCCAAAAGCACATTCGACGTTTCTCCAGGCTCGGGATAATCTATAGTTGAATATTCGCTTTGTGCCTGATAAAACTTTACCACTGAAAGGTATCATTATATCTGGTTATAGAGAAAATGCCTCATCACCAATAAATGTGAATGGCATATTTGGACCAACTGTACCTGGGAGAGGCTGACTCTTCGGAATGTTTAATTTATTATTCTTAAGATTTTTATAGAAAAGAGTTCTTTCAAAAATAGTACTATCTGACTCCTTCCCAAAAGCACTAACATCAATATATATATAAACTTATAATTTGCATCAACTATTGCTAGTAACACATTTGAAAAAAAAAATTCTTATAATTATAAAACAGAGAACCACTTATATTTGGTCTTCTGATCCGAACATGTTTCCCATCTATCGCTCCGAGAAAATTAGGGTATTGACTGTATTTTTGAAAATCTACATATATTTGTTTCCAATGAGCCGTTGTCAACTCAGGAAAACACTTCACGTAACACTTCACGTAGTTGACTTCAAGTCAATCCGTGCTATCTTCAACGACTGTCCTTGCGACTTATTTATATTCATTGCAAAAGATACCTTGATAGGAAACTGCAGTCTTTTAAATTTGAATAAATAGTTTGATGATAAAAGTGGTATACCTGATATAAACGTTGATTCTCCTTTAGCACAACCTGTAATTATTGTTGCCTCAATTACATTGTTTTGGAGTGTTTTCACGCACAATCGAGTACCATTGCAGAGTTTGGGTGGGTGGAGATTTCGCAACAGCATAATTGGAGCTCCTACTTTAAGGACTAACTTATGTGTTGGAAAGCCAAGGGGATTAAGTGCGTTGAGGAACTCCACAGGATAGTGAACTGCGTCATCTGTCTTCAGTACCATGTCTATAGACATATACTCCATTTCTGTTCCCTTAAATGATTTAAGAAGAATTTCATTAATCACAGCTGCCCAGTCATTTTCAGGGGTCAAAATAGCGCGCTCACATAACCAATCCATCGATTTGTTTTTTACATCGGCAATATCAGGATAAATTTGAACTATAAGTTCTTGTAATGTTGTCACTACTAAACCTAAATCCTTAATGATAACCAACTTCCCAGCTAACTTGGGAAAATCTCCATTTTCTATTTTAAGTAGAAGTTCAGAGAATTTTCCAGCTGTGACATCATCTCCCGGTGGACTATCATATTCTTTTTGAGAGAAAGTTGTTCTATTAACGGCCATAAATAAGAAGCTTTTATGCAAGCTTTAACTTCATCTGCTCGACTTCCCCTTGGTATAACTGGTAGAGTTTAACTGCAGTCTCCAGTTAAAAGAACAGTTGCTCCTCCCATCACTTCATTTTTATTTTTTATATTTTTAAGAAATCGTTCAAGTGCCTCAAAACCTCTTTTATGCGCCATAGTACTTTCATCCCAAACAATAAACTTACAATTGCGAAGCACTTTGGCTATATTACTTTGTTTTGGTATATTACATATTGCCGTTTCTATGTTAATGAGATCGAGAGGAAGTTTGAATGCTGAGTGGGCCATCCTCCTCCCCTCCAAAAGCGTAGCAGCAATGCCAGAAGATGCAACAGCTAAAGCAATACTAACATTGCTCCTTACTTTTGTCAAAAGCAAGTTTATCCTGTTCCTGCAGGAGCATTTAAAAAAAAAAAATTCCAGTATCAGATTTAATGCTGTGCATTATCCGACTATAGACATTGTATTGCTCGTTCGTCAGTAAGGCCTTGTTGCTCACTACTACCTTTGTTAAGGTATTCAGGTCGTAGTTTATCTCTCTCTGATAGACCATGTTTTCAAAGTTATTTTCTGTCCTTGTTGGCTGAGGTAGCCCATAATTTGATATACTCTGACCTTCTACAGCAAGCACTGCATCTTCAATTTGTATCGAACATTTGTTGGGAGCCTCATTTTTTCGGTCAGCATCCATTTGTCGGATAATATCCTCTGAAAGATTGTTTTTATGTGTATCGCAAAGAGTTAAGGGATCCGATAGTTCACAAAATACTAACATTACTGTAAAGAGAGTTCGCACAGCTTGGAAGTAAAATCACTAAAAGAAGCTTCATTTAACGTATTGTTCCAGTGATTATCATTTTCAAGCAATCCTAACACATTACAGGCACATTGGAATGTATTATGGAGGATACCATTAACAGTCTTTAGGTCTGAAAAAGATGTTGGTCCTCAAATTTCATGAAGTATACGAAAATAGTAGCATTCAGTATTGTGTGGATGGATAATATACACTCTTCCTAAAGCATCGTCCTTCTTTACTGTCGGCCAGCCATTTACATTCCTTCCCTGCTTCCTTCTTTGAAACTTATTATTGTTAAGTACAAAGTAAGAAGGCACTTCCGAATGAAGGAGGGTTTTTGCGAAAACGTCAGTTTTGCATAACTCAAAAAATGCTAAAAGCGTAGTCTTTGTACGATTATTGAGCTTCTCTGCCAAGTTATTAGGGGTGAAGTATACTCGCTGACCATTCTCAAGGTGGACGGCTAGATGAAAAACCGTAGGATATCGTTCACGAATGGAAAATGATAATATTCTCCATACTGCTTCGGCACTGCTGATATACCTACCACTTTCGTACATTGTAATCTTATCCTTTTGGTTTTCTATCGTAAACGCTGCTTGGTCACTGCCCTTGTTTATATACTTACAGATGTACTTAATACACTTAACAGAATGACACATTTCTACATTGATGTCACAATTGAAAGTATGTAATAAGACTGGGTTGTAAGGCACAACCCAATGGTTGTCTAAATCAAATCTCTTAATTCTTACAGTGAAACCACCGTCATTTGTAGACTTCTTGTACTCCGGGTATCCATCATCTCCTGTCTGTGTTTCTCGGCAAAGTTTTCTAGGGTATCTTTTACTGCATGTATTTTCTTTCATGCAAGGAGCATTAGGGTCTAAGCTGCCGCAGGGACCATGAATCATGTTACTTTTGACGATGTCATATAAAAGAGGATATTGCTCGGGGTCTGGTATTTCGGCACTGATGACATTATTAATTATGTTTGATGAAATTCGATTCTGTAGCCGCATTAAGATGTGAACGTGAGGCAATCCTCGCTTTTGCCTCTCCACAGAATACATATAGCACCGTACGTCACCAAATAATTTTCGTTTAGTCAAGAGTGCCATTAATTTCTTTACTTTTATATGAAATACTCTGGGACCATGTACGATGATATATGTCATGGCATCTTAAGTTCGTTCATGCATATACCTAGGTCCGCCCGTAAATGATGAAGGAAGTACTACCATTTGACCTAAATCAGTTGCATTAACATCATTCCTCCCCATAGCATCTTTGAGATGAATATAGTTCTCAGCTCTTAGCTGATTCTGATGATTCCTAATAAAATTCAACCTTTCAGTTTCAATTTTTGCGTATATATCGACCAAAAATTGACTGAAGAGGGAGCGGAAGTATACAATATGGTTAACTTCATCTTGCCTAATCATAATTCGGTAAGCATAAAAGGATGCCGCAGAAACTTTTTTTTCAAGAGGCAATTTCGTAGTGGGATTACACAATGCTATGTCAATAGAGTATCTGTCCTCGCCATGACAAAACATAAGTGGATACTGCAGAGCGTCGTATGCTCGATGAATTTCACTGATACGCTACAGTTTATAATCGTGACTTTGAAGTACGATGTCTCTATTTGCAAATTGCTGACTTCCAATTATCGGAGCTATTTCATTTTGTGTTGGTGCGTTAAAGCGACCAACATGAGCATTAGTGGGTTTTCTGTCTGCACGAATGACCACTTTAAATTCTTTATAGTTCTTTTGCACCGCATTAATCGTGGTCTTAAATTGTTTGACATAACTGTTTTTTTCATGGAGCATGCTTTGCAATCGTTTGACCAACCCTGGTTTGACGTAAGGAAAATTGGCGCACCTTGAGCGTACTTCCCTCTCATCTTCACTTACAAAATGTATTTGTAAGAATTAGGCATTCTGATCAAGTTTATGCATGAGACTCCCTACCAAATGATACACCTAGCCTTGAACTTTGAAAATAGGCATAAATCCTTCTGTTACAATTTTTAGCATCAAATGATGTCATACCGAACGTATTGGTTGGATTGACTGAACGCCACCATTCTTCCTGTAATTGACTTTCCAGTAGGTTTGTTTCACCTCGTGATGTGGTTGACCTTTAGGTGTCTCCATAAACACTCAATTGTTTGAGTTTGAGCACCTGTATGCAGATCTATGAAGTTCTTACTATGATTAACAGTTTGATGAAGAAAACCGTGATTTTTTAAAGTGCTGTATGCTCTCCACTCATCTGAATGAATTGTTGATCCTGGTTCTATTTCTTGAATTATTATTGATAATAACGTATCTCGATCCCTCTTATTGACTATAAAAAAACGGCGTTTCAAAATTCCATCTTCACGCAAACAGCACATGCCTAACACCCAAGGTCCATGAACTTGGTTGCCATAGTTTATTTCGATTAGTATGATAGTTATGATTTTCTTTGTTGAATTATCCTCGGAAGTATCGGTAGTACTACCATCAGTATTGATGACGCACCGTCGCAAAGCTACCGAACCGCGCTCGGATCTGACCTGGCCGCGCGGCACTGGCGGACGTGCGTCTCCGCGAGCGAAATCTTTATTTGCTTTTAAAGGGATGGAATGGATAAGGCGATTCGATAAGGTCGTCAATGATAACTCGGTATATAATATAACAGAAAAGACTATATCATATTTCGTACAACACCAGATATTATATACATTAAAATTTTGATTTACAAAGGAATAATATTACGTCGGGGAGATATGATCATATCCAATACATTAATCAAAGGGGGGACCAATGCCCTACAACGATAAACAAGGCGAATATATATATATATATATATTGATAAGAGCTTATCTGACAATGCGGCGGTGGCAAGCAACAGGCTGACGTTTTGACAGATGCGACGGCGACGACGATGATCCAACGACGGCAGCACTATCCACCACGAGAAACAGGCGCAATGCGCAATGTAAGGTTAACACTACCGGCCGGCGGCGCTATCCACATGTAAAATAATATGCTTATCGCAAAAAAGGTAAACAGGCGTCGACCGGTCGACGCGGTACGGGCGCACGGACGCGACGAGCTCGACGACAAGGAAACGCCAGTGACCGCATATACACAATAAAATACTATGAGCCACCCGCGTGGTTACGAACTCGACGGGACGCTATGGAGGCAAACATGTGGACCGCATACATGCACAACCGGAGGGCACTCCGCGGGATGATACGACGTCGGGTGTAGGACGACCGCCACAGAACTCGCGACCGAAATTTCGCACGACACACGAGACACACAAAAAAGGGGCGAGTCGAAACAAAAAAACCCTAAAAAAGGAAAACAACGGAACAGTATACACACGGTATAAGTTGAAAGGTAATCGACCGACCGGAGGCTTTCGATGGCGACGGTAAGACGCTCGTTGCGCAAAGGACGAATACCCACTGGTCGCGGGCCAGCAGCGGCGGCTTCCATCTCACGACGAACCGACGTTATCGCGTTATCATAAAGTTCGCGAATGTTCGACGGTCATGCACAAACAAGTATCTTCATTATCAACAGGTTGACAATCTTCAAGGCGAAGTCTTCCTCTGTTGTACTTACGTTTCCCTTGAAAAATAGATTCGTCTATTTGTACTATTTATCCTTTTCTACCCATTTTTCTACGTTTTTTAAACTGTTCTACCACCACGTCTCGACATAGATTGAACCAATCCGACACTGTATGATGACCTCTGCCAGTTATTTTTTCGGTTTGTGCGACTTTAAATTTATTTACCCAGCACCAAACAAGTTCAATAATTTCACATAAACTCAAACCAGTTTTATTTTTCCCATTTTTATCCACGTAGGTAAAAAATGGATTTTGGGAACGTATTGATTGCCATTTTTGACAACCTCTTGTTTGGCATCGCATGTATTTAGTTTTAACTTATTGACCGGTTGCATCTCGTTTTCGACTATTTTTTAATGGTTTTTTCATGTCACCACTACACACTTCAGTCGAAGCATTTAATTTAGCACATACATTTGAATTTGGTAATAACCCACGTTCTTTTAAAAATTTGACACAAGATTCGTTGTTAAAAATAAATTTCTGTATAAATCACCTAAATTATTCACTTTCATAAAACTTAAATAAACACAAAAATATAAATACGAACACGTTTATCGTTTATCAAGCACTGAACACATACTAGACGACACAAGATATACGATTACAATCGTTTCGTAGTTGGTAACGTATTAAAAATAGGATGGGAAAATGTGTAGATAACTTTAATAATGTAGATAGCATACGACACGTGCACCTAAGTACTTATACAGTTTGTAGAAAAACAATTTTTAACAAATAAATTGAAAATAAAATTAATACATTTTACAAAATATAACATTAATACCTTATTATATTTTAAAATAAACAAAATATTAGTTTTTCACTAATTATTAGAATTATACTTATGAATAGATACATTATCTTCATTTTTAATTTCACAAAACTATTAAATATTAACAAAATAATTTAACAGGTACTCACTCAATAAATGTTTATTTAATAATTAACATTTTAATATTTCATCGACACTATTTTGTTCGCTCATTGTAGGCGTCGGTACATTGTAGCTTGAACTTGCACTTCGAGGCTGATTGTAGTTGAATGTTCCCAATGATTGTGAATAAGGCATGTTAAAGTTATATTGCTGAGGAGGATTGTTATATTTCCCTAATTCTACTTCATACAAAATATTGTTGATCAGATGTTGTACTGTACTTTAAGAATAGTCTGTTGGTAATTTTTTTATTTTACAAGCGACGATTTCCCCAAAAAAATTATATTCATCTCTTTTTTTCTTGACTTTTAACCATTGATTTCATAACTTTATATGCTTCTTCAGCCATTTGATTTTTTTTTCTTTTTTTTGTTTTCCTATTGTTACATTTGGTGATTTGATACATTATATCTACTCGCTCTTCATTTTCAAGAATGTTCTCGTTGCGCGTTTCCATTATTCTACATTCTTTGGAGGAGCTTTCATTTATGACCTATTAATAAAAATTATTATAGGTACTTAAATAACTATAATTCTTTAAAATTTATAATCAATTATGTTTTATGTAAATAGACATAAATAAACAGTTAAGTACTTGGTTGGTAAATGTAAATAATAAATTTGTACAATCATAATAGTAGCAAAAAATTCAGAAATAAAATATATGTTAAAAATCAAAATATAATTTATTTGTTTAATAAATTTCATGTTATTTTCATTTTGTAAATATTTTACTATTACGCCATCCCAGATAGCAAAAATATATTTTATTAAGATTTAAAAATATTATTTTTGTGATGATATGATTTAAGAAATGTTTTTTTCTTCATTTTTTTGATTAAAATAATGTTTAAAAAATATTTATTAAATATCAGTTGGCCACGAGATTATCGTTTATATGATATTTTAAAAATAACATTCATATAATATTTTTAAAATGATGTAAATAAAATGTTATTTTTATAATATTATTATAATATTCTCATTATATGATTATATAAACATTTTCAATATATTCATAAATATATAAATATGTTTACTTAGACTAATTAATTTATAACATAACTCATAGGATAATTATTACTTACAGGTATATAAATAATATATTTATATTTAGTTACATAATATAATATATTATGTATATTCCATATGACTACCTATACCTATTTATTGTATCTTACCAATTTTCAATCATCATTTTTATTAATATAAATAAACAGATATACAGTATCCCCTTTCTTTATTATTTGTCAGGTACATAAATAATTATTTACTAAACAATTTTTACAAATTATTTGATATAGCAAATGAAATGTTTTATTTTTATAAATAATTGTACAATTAATTAAATATTAAGGTTGACTTAAACGGAATTTGGCGCCAGCAATAAAAATTGTCATTGGTGTTTCAATGTCAATTGTATTGCAATGTTTAAACTTTTCAATTTTATTTATTGACTCTGAAACATTCAATATAATAAGCTATAAACTGAAAAAACATATTTGGTTAATTTATACGTAGGAATATTGGTATCATAGGATAAAATAAACTTTGAGAATAAATTGAATATAAAAGAATATTATGTTATCTTCCTTACCGAATATTAAGGAACATGTGGCCAAGACTGAGAACACCTTTTTCTTTTTTTGTCCTTTGTAACTAAATTCCTTTAGTAATTCATCAGTGAAAATAAATCTCAACATAGTTCTAACTGTACCTCCTATGTTGTTGCGAGCTAACCGTGACAGTTCTTCTACCTGTAATCATATTTTAATTTGTTCGTTTAGTTGACTTTCAAATTGTTATTATTATTATTTTTTACCTGGATACAATTCAATTATTTATAAGTTTATCTGTATAGAACAAATTTAATAACTACCCAAAAAATTATAAAGAAAGCCAGTATTCGAATTGGCAAAATTAAAGTAGAGGGACTCTGTTTACTATAAAAAAATAGCGTCCCCATCACTCATTAAACGTTACCAAGCCGTGGGGGCTACGCCCCCACACCCCCTGTTACTCCTCTTTAAATATTTAAGAAAATATTTATAAATAATCAACTTAAACACATTTACTATAAATATTATATTGAATTATAACTTATAAAATATAATAACAAATTCGAAAATGATTAAATAAAAACAATTAATTTTAACTATTTATTTAAATAATTCCATAACTTATCATAGATATGTTCTTTCTTATCTTCCAATTTTATCCTTTTTGGACAACAGTTTTCTTTTGCATCTCTTTTACCACATAATATCCAAGATTTTACATAGCTACTTGGTATAAAACTATTAGTGGGTGGACCTACACATTGTATTAATAACAATGATGAAATATGGTTTGGCGTTAATAAATTTCTTTTCCAAGTGACCGTATTATTCATGGTACTGAAACTTCTTTCGCATTCAGAAGATGAAATTGCTACTGTATTAATTGCAACTATTAATGGTCTTAATGAGTGAATGAGTAACAATTTTTGTGTATCCTTAAATTCGCGAAAACCCCTAATGGTAGATGTTTCATCTACTTGAAATATTTTAGCCAACCTCCTTACATTCTTGTCACCATATTGAATGTCATGTTTATCTGGCCAATTTTATACATTCAGTACATCCAAGTTTTTAAGGAGCTCATCATATTTTTTTTTAAATATATTACCTGATGTTGTTGAATGAGATGCTTGAAAAGTAAATAGCCTAGAACGCATGTTGTTGGCTAGACTTTTGAAAAACTGTCCTGAATTAATTTTTGGAACATTACGGTTATTTGTTAATGGAACATCTTTAAACATTAGTTTTGAACATGCATCAACCACTTCTTCGGTTTTTGGTCCATAATATTCAGACATGGAATCAAACACACGAATTGCACGTTCAATATAATTACTTGCTACTGAAAGAGATATATTCCTATTTTGAAGTTGTAAAGATAAGTCTGCTAGTTCCGATAAAGCATCATACATTATGCCTAAAAACAAAAACAATATAACTTAGTTAAAAAATAACTATAAAACAAAGATTAAGTATTTCACCAAATGCGTACCTAAATTATTAACGAACTCCACTGATTTCAAAATGTTCTTCAGTCCAGTATATTTAGCTTTTTCTTTTGACTCTCTTTGACTATCATTAGATTCATTAAAAAAATGCTTATATAATGAAGTGTAATTATTAAAAACAGCCTTCAAAGTCTTCTCGCTAGATGCGACCCACCTAATGGTAAATATTTTACCAATATTTAATAACTTTTGCTCTAAAGATGC
>JAIPRK010002612.1:4702-16158 GCA_025469195.1 Chaitophorus viminalis | reverse complement strand
TAATAATAATAATAATAATAATAATAATAATAATAATAATAATAATAATAATAATAATAATAATAATAATAATAATAATAATAATAATAATAATAATAATAAAAATAATAATAATAATAATAATAATTATAATAATAATAATAATAATAATAATAATATAGTATGCTTCGGGCCAAACGAAATCGCACGCGCGTGTCTCCTTCGACGAATAAACACACGGACCCGGTTCTGCGTTTACGACGATGTTTTCCGATTCAATTTACAGTTAACGCTTAAATAGATATATTTCCCGATCGTTGTCGGTTCGGTTCTCGTACAAATACAAACAATGCGGTTATAACAAAACTATAGCGATTACTGCGTAAGTTTTTAATTATATATATAAAAATAAAAACCAGAAAATGTTGAATTAAAAGGTTAAAGTCAACTCATGATTCGTTAATGTCCATATCTTTGGATAAATATGTGTGTTATTATTATTATAATTAATAATACGACGGGTTTTCATCCGGTCGGCGGATTGATGAATTTTTCTCTCGTGTTTTTAACGAATTTTATTTTATTTTTCCTTCTGTTGTTTGCGCGTCCTCTATCCGTCACGAGCACTGCATCAGCTAACCGCTTCCTGATTTTTCGGCAACAATCGACCGTTGCTCGATGTGTACATTAATAATATTTGTTACATTATTGTTTTGCACGAGCATTGGTGTAGGATTTTAAATAATCGCATGCGAGCTGAAGGTAGGTCGTATATGATATCCCGTCCAAAACGATTAGCCGCTCGTCGTAGTTTTTTTTCCGGCGAAAACTGTCGAACTCTCTCGAATCAATCTCGTTTTCCATTTTTACCGATACCGCACGATGTAATATTATTATCGCGTTTCGCCTACGTATACGGGCATATGCGCTGGACCGTCAATAATTAATTATTCAGTCGAATTTTTAATTTTTTTCACTTTCGACAGATAGTAATAACATATTAATAAATTATATTATAAGACGGGGGCAATCGGTAAAACATACATTATAATATAATATAATATAATATAATATAATATTATACTCACCGTTTTGATATACCTACCTAAATCGTGGGCGGCCGCATACACGCTACCTCGCCATAATGACGGTAATAATATACAACAATAATTACGTGTGTGTTGTGGTAAACGTGGCTTTCATCGGTAGAGTCTTGGAGCATGTGATAATATAATAAGTAGTTACTATCATATAAAACTGACGTTCGATCAGATCCTGTTTCAACGCCCTCTACGACGAATAATATTATTATTATCGCATATATTCGTTGAACATCGCGATTGATTGGCGTCAGGGGTGGCCCAATGGTGGGGAAGGGGATGCCTAAAGGCCGTGGCCCTCTTCCATTCGCGGTGCCGAAGATGGAGTTGATAAATTAATGATTTAAAAATACAGTACGCTTAAACAATGAACACTATATAGATCTATACTTACTTATATCACCCTAAAACTTTTTAAATAATTAGAGAATTTTTTATCGTTGCCGTGGGCATCATTCGACTTCGACTACGGTGTTAAGATCGAACACTTATCATAATAATATAATGAAATACAATTGCTTCTCTACGTTTCGATTCGCAGGATTCGACTGTGAACGCAACGTGTACGAGAATTTGAAGAAATAAACGTATCGTGCAAAAAAAAAAAAAACAACAAAACCTTTCGACCTTATCTCATTCTGTCCACCGCACACGCAACTCCGCGCTCGTTACTCAGGTACAACCGTGTAGGTATATATTATTATATGGGTATATTATTATTTACCGATAAACGCACACGCATAGAACATATACGGCAATACTACATAATATGTCTACGTGCGCGTGCATCCGTGTGTATGTATACCGTTTACGTTGTTTACGTGTATTATTATAATATGCCCCGTCGGAATACGCGATTATATATAGTATATTTATGTAGTCGAGTTTGCGGTGCACGGCCGACGATAAATTAGCGAAAACAACATTTTAATCGCGTACCCGCGCATATATTATTATTACATATTATTACAATTCCCTCTCGGACGGACGGCTGCGGCACGACGACATATTATTATTATTATTATTATTAATATATTGAAATCGTCAGCATACGGAGTGTTCGCCACCGACAGTACGATAACCTAGCTGCAGAACGTTCACGGGTATAAGAGTTTTTATGACGAAACCGATTTCAGGAAATACCCCCACACCACCACCGAATAGGGTACATATTGTAATAATATATAGGTAGGTACATACCTTGCGGGTTATCAGAATGTCAAGTCACAGTTGTCACGAGAAAACGGTGAAAAAGTTGAATTTTCAAAATGATGTTGGCTACCAAAACACGCACGGACAAGTGTAAACCTAAAAAGTCTAAATCTGACAAATACATTTACCGTATCTACTATATTATAATATTGTATTACGATTATTATACAACATTATTAAATACCATGAATTGTGTGGTTTTCGGTATTTCGCACGATGATGGATTATGCGTAATGATAACACTGCTGGCGCGTGAAATAATTACTTCGATCATCCGGTACGCCCGTTATCATTCGATTGTATTTTATCATAGCATATTATTACGATCGTACGCACTCAAAAACGTAAATATTCGTTTATGTAACTAAACGTACGTACGGTGCGTATGTGTATAATGCGACGCAATTAAACGCTCGAACGACAAACACATGATATTATATCATAAAGTATCATGGAGTGTGTAGGTAAATTATTATAAATTCACGTGCACCGCGTCGCGGCAGGATTTTAACGAGAACGGAACGCCTTGATCTACTTCTTTCAGATATATTATATGTATTATATACATCGTGATGTGGTCTCGTCTGCCGAATTTAATACATAATATTATAATATATTATACTGTAGCCGGGGAGGATTCGTGGCGACGACGTACCTACCGTATATTATTATTATTATTATTATTATTATTATTATTATTATTATTATATGAGACTACACCTATATATTATATGATAATACGTGTGTATATATTATTATGTATACGGTGTAATGTGGTGAATCGTGTGCGCACGGTCCAGTTTTCGTCAGGTTTAGGCCAAAAACGCGTATACTGGTTACGTAAATGGGTATGTACTTGAGTTTTTATGATATTATTTGGTTTTTTTTTTTTCTCCGCGTCGTCTTATTTTCAACAACAGATTTGGAAGTACGATAAACGGGTTTCATCGCCGGGGCGCTCGTTAGCGAAAAGTCCGGCCTCGCGCGCGGACGCTCGCAATCGAAACGACTGAGAGATGAACGAAAACGGAGGGAAAAAAATAAAATAAAAAACTAAAAAATTGTGATCCGCATTCAGACGGACGGTCGGAGAGCATAAGAAAAGAGGGGGAGGGGGTAAAAAAAAAAAGTTATATAATTGGAAGTTTTTTACTCCGCGTTTGTACATATTATTGTATCATGTGTGTGTATATATATAGTACGTTGTATACACACGAAGAGAAAATCGGAGCGACGAGTTTTTTTTTTTTTTTTTTTTTTTTTGTCGTCCGTCGCTTATACATGGTCTCTTCCCGTCGTCGTCATCGTTGAACTTGGCGAATTCAATAATATCACGCAGCCAGCAGCTATACACATCGCCCCATACATATTATATACGTGCATACAAACACACACGTACTTACCTACACGTATGCCTGTACGTAATATACTTTCAAACGACGGAGACATGTGATAATTCTCCGACGGACGGGCTACCGGGCTTACACGGACCGAATTTTTGCGCAGCTCCTTCGTTAAAATTGTTCCGTCTGCGCGTCGTCCGGCCCAGACGGCAATTATCTCCTACATACATACATACATACATACATACATACATACATACATACACACTTACATATATATATTATTTTGTGTACGTACACCGTATATGCACTACTCTTCTGTGCAGGTACACGTTGCATAGCAGCACGTTGTACACGGAGAATTTATCAACCTATATATATATATATATATATATATATTTATAGGTACAATCTACTTCTCCGTCCGACCGACGACGTACGCGACGGGCTTACGGCCATAATTTACTAACGATCGCACGACGTATGTGTTCGGGTTTTCGATCTGGAGCGTTGGGGGCAAAAAAAAAAAAAAGAAAAGAAAAAAAACCCGAAAAAAAGATTACGTTTTCAGTCGATTGTCGCGCTTATAAAATAGCATAGGGTATAATTGCCACACAAACGACGGCGACGATAAGATATTATTGTAATGCACGTACATTGCTGCACGATTGAAAACATTCCTTTTTTCGGACCCGTGTTATACGACAGATTAACAATATATTATTATATTGCACAATTCAAGATATGAACATACATTTTGTGACATTTTCGAAAAATCGTACGTAACTATATTGAATTGTAGTTGTTCAGTTTTTCCATAATTTACTTTTTGTTATTGAATTTATCAATATGTGTTTTGTAAATGGTTATACATCATTACTAATATTTCTTTTTTAGATTCTGAACGGTGTGATTTTTTTTTTTTTTTAATTATAAATAATAAAAACTATCAGCTATGTTTATTACTCATGAATTTGGAAATCCTTTATCGAAACAAATTTACATTTCTTTCTTTTAAAAATAAAACGTAATGATATTTTCCAAACACGGCATAAAAGCGTCCCGTTTATATTTTGCCGGGACAACGGGACATGATTATCAAAAAATAGACAATCCCGTTTTAAACGGAATGTATGGTCACCTAATATCATACGTACTGTAGACAGTATCGTATTGTGCAACCCCCGAATGTCAGGATTAAATGCATACAACAAGAATTGACTGTGCGACCGTAGAACCTGGCCCGATTACACGCGAAATCGCTGTACAAAACAGTTTTAGAACGAAAGTACGCGTTTGTCTCTATCCCGTATCACCGGACAGGCGTCGGTCGGTCGTTGTCGTATTGCACAGCCCACTCGTACGAAACTCGTAAATATTTTGCTATATTAAAATTATGATATTATTCTATACCGCTTCAAACAGAGCCGAATTTAGAGAAATTTAGAAATTTAGGGAGGGGGAAACGGTTCCATGCATTTGTATTTGCATTTGCATTTGTATGTTCCGGGGGGGGGGAATTTCAGAAACCAAAATTTTTTAAAACTGCCCACTCTACGTAAATTATATATTGTGTAACATTCCTTATGTGTTGGAGCGCGCAGGATAGATTTCGCCGCCTTCCCAAGTTCATATTGTATTATGTGAATGACGTATCGATTCGCTGTTTACAGACGGCGTGGCCAAAGTGATGAGCGTGGTGGACACGTCTCCTCCGGCGTGGTACACCTACTACCCACGACCCGTGGCCGCACCAGCAGCAGCGCACCATCCGCGCAACCCGTCCAGCATGCGCGAGAAGGACTCCAGTCCGCGCAAGATGGTCGCCGTGCCCGCCGTCGTGCCGTGCGTGTCGCCCAAACAGGGTGCCGTGTACCCGACCGCCGATCACCATCACCATCAGCAGCACCACCAGCAGCACCACCAGCAGCAGCACCATCATCAGCACAACAACCACAACCACCATCACCGTCGCGACCACCACGGCCGGCACACGGACGAGGACGAGGACGACGACGAAGACGACGACGACATGATGCCGTTCGACCTGTCCCGGAACGGAGGCAGCTCGCCGTCGTCGTCGTCGCCGCGGTCGCCGCTCCGGTCGCAGCGCGGTTCGCCGGCCGCGTTCAAGCCGTACGAGGGCCGCGTCCGGGACGATCAGCCGCTCGACCTGCGAGTGGACCGCAAAAAGTCGCGGCGCGGCGACGAGCTGGAGGACGAGAACCAGAACCTGATCATCCGGACGCCGTCCCCGGAGGACATCCAGGTGGACAGCCCGGGGCCGCCGTCCGCGGTACACCATTACGGCGGTGCCGCCACGGCCGCGATACCGTCGCACCACAACCGTAACAACCGCGACGCGATGGTGCGCGCGCACAGCCCGTGCTCGTCCGACAAGGACGTGAACGTGACCGACGACCATCCGGAGCCGCAGCAGCCGCAGCCGCCACAGCCGCCGTCGCAACACCGCCAAACCGGTCACCGGCACCACAACAGCAATCACCATCACCAGCACCATTACCAGCACCAGCTGCGCGGCGACGCCACCATGACCGCGGACGGGGAACGGCACCACCATCACCAGCGCATGGTCAACTATCCCGTGCTGTTCCCACCGCAACAGCTCCATCCCATGATGCTGGAGGCCATTTACAGGGCGGGCGCGGCCGAAAAGTCCCGTCTGACGCCCTCGCTGGCCGGTTACCAGCCCGCGGGCGCCGGCGGTTACCACGGTAGGCATTCGCAGCAGCACTATCCGTTCATCAATCCGCCGTTGCTCAACGGACACCATCACGTGCCGCCGCCCACATACGACGTGGTCAGGCCGCCGCCGCCGCCGCCACCCCCGCAGCCGCCACCGCAAGTGGCCAGGTCTCCGCAGCAAAAGTCCTCGGCGTTCCAGGAGACGTCCGGCAAACCGAAAGACAGGTATATAAAACACTATTATGATGACGTATAACATCAGTGTCCGGGACTTGTATAATATATACCAATAACAATATATATGTAATAATATAATATGTTCCCCCCGATAAATTTAAAAATATGCTCTGAAAATGAATATGAAAAAAAAAAAAACACTTAAAAATAAATTTCAAAAATAATTTAGTAGATGCACAGAATACAGGCGCGCATCCAGAATTTTTGTTTAGGGGGGGGGTTTAAATATTATCCTATTTTCTTTATACACAAGTTAATAATTACCACAAATTATAAATGGTAATTTTTTTCCTATTATTATTATATAATATATGTTATATTGTATGTTTAATCAATCATCATTGTATTACTATATTTGTGAAAATATGCTCTAATAATATATAATTTAGTAAAAAATATAATTTTTTTTTTGGGGGGGGGGCGGGGCTCCAGCTCCAAATATCCCCTGGGTGCGCCACTGACAGAATATTGTATTATTGGGACGTTTGAATATTATTCATCAATTTTAAGCCGATCAGCATGATTTCACTCTTGTTAAATGTTTTGAAAAATTCAACCGTTTTCGAATGTTCTGAAGAAAAAAATGAGTAAATAATTTATTAAAAATTACGTGTGCAATATTTTGTGTCTTACACAAATAATGAAACATATTATTGTGCTCTAAATACAATTTTATAATTAATTGTTTAGAATTTTGGACAATCGGTATCCCTTAAAAATATTTGAATATGCGCCAATATGATCAATAAACAAAAACCTCAAAAATATGCAAAATAAAGTTTTTTTTTTCTTCGTACTACAAAACATATTTGTATATCACTTTGTTATGTTTTACTACAACTATAATGGATGTGCAAATGATAAAAGTCCTAAACACTGTTTATTATTATAAAAATATTATAATTTAGTTTTAACGTGGTAACTTCAATCCGATTTAATTGTTTTCCTCGACTGTCTATATAATTTAAATCAACTGCTATACCAAGAAGATACCTTTAGTTTTGTATATAATATGATATGCTATTACATAATTAATTTAAAATCAAACTAATACTTTGATGTTTTCAACGTCTTGAGAGTTTATGCATTTTAGTTAATAAATTTAAATCGAATAATAAAACACTATCGAATACTGTGTAATGGATTTTCATCTCATTTCTGAATAAAATGAAAAAGTTTTTTTCAAATGTCTTCAACAGTTATTTTTGTGTACGATTTTACTTATATTTTCAATAACTTGTTGGAAATTATGTTTGATTTTTCAAGAACGAAAAGAGATAAGTGAATTAAAATTAAATACACAAGTTCGGAGTTTCTACTGAAATCCAAACCGTTATTTTTATGTTAGTGGTATATATATATATATGTATAAATACAGTGTTCTCTCAAGTCCAAGCTTTTCGGTTCATTCATGTGCGGATGTTTTGAAATTCAAACCGTTCTCGACTCGCCCACATTGTATGCGCGCAAAGTTGTTGTCGGTGTGGACTCGTGCTCGACCGGGTGTCAGAGGTGCCGCACCGAGTGTGGAAGAAAAATGAAAATCCGAGTCCTGTGTTGCAAGCATATGTGTGAGTGTGTGTGTGTGTGTGTGTGTGTGTGTGTGTGGAAAAGAACCCGTTTGGAACGATGCCAGGCAGATGCATTCAGATATTTTAGAGAACCGCAGTCGACGGCGACGCAAAGGAAATGCAGTCGTGCATGCGGTCGGCGATACAATACAAGTGCGAGTGGAGAACGGTCGTTAAAAACTGGAACGCGAAGAAGTATGTGTGGTGTGAGTGTAAAAAACATAAATAAATAGGAAAAAAAAATAAAAATTTAAAAAAAAAGGTGAGCAAAGTCCATATCGAATACAAGCTGTAGAGCGGTGATGAGAAGAACGATACACGCATATTTATGATAATATTATGATTAAATTATCTTATAATGGTACCTGCATGTGTTTGAACCGAAAAAGTAATCATCCGGTTCAAGCTTTCGACTAAAACGGAATCAATAAGTCATTTAAGTAAATTTTTTCCTCGAGAAATTGATTGTTTTAACATTTGTTGATTTTTAATTTATTTTTTTCTGGATTATTTTGTGCATTATTTCACAACGTTACTTTTGAAGTTATAATAATCTTGTTCATGGTAGATGTCGGCCTTTTCTCTCTGTTCATTGCAAATACTCGCCACTGTGTATGCTTTAAAATTTGCTTTTACGTCTTTCATCAGTTGATCCTTTCAACTTTACCTTGGTCGTCTTATTAGTCTTCTTCCTGTTCTTGTACTAAATATATGTACATTGGTGATTCGATTTTTTAATATACACACCACTTTACTTCTTCTTCTTTTTTGGGCTTATTCGGCCTTTAAAACCATCCCGTGTCATATACAATAAGCTTTCACGTGTCTCTGTCCAATACTAGATTTGTCCAATTTGTGTCACCTGCCAGCTGTTCCATGTCCTTTTTTACGACATACTCTCGGCGCATTCTCTTGGTTTTCCCACAGGATTTCAACACTTTACTTACATATCTTTTATTGATCTTTTATAAAGGCCGCACAAGTGCATAGGAAATGTTCAACAATATTATGTTCTAATCGGTTTTTGTGCGTGTTTTCGTATTGTTGCGTACACCAGGTACTCGTGCAAGTTCTGCCAGAAAGTGTTCCCGCGCAGCGCCAACCTGACGCGGCACCTGCGCACGCACACCGGCGAACAGCCGTACAAGTGCAACTACTGCGAGCGGTCGTTCAGCATCTCGTCCAACCTGCAGCGGCACGTGCGCAACATACACAACAAGGAGAAGCCGTTCAAGTGTCCACTGTGCGAGCGGTGCTTCGGCCAGCAGACCAACCTGGACCGGCACCTGAAGAAGCACGAGGCCGACGGGCCCACCATCATGGACGACCATCGGCTGTCGTCGTCCGCGGCCGTGGCCGCTGTGGCCGAGCGCAGGCGTCCCGGCCGCGGCGGCGGTGACGATTCGTACTTCGAGGAGATCCGATCGTTCATGGGCAAGGTGACCGAGGACGGCAACAGGTTCGCCGTGGCCGCCGCCGCCGCCGCCGCTGCCGCGGCCGCAGCGGCTGGGGCCACGTCCGGCGGGCACCGCGGCCGCGGTGCCACGCACCAGTCCGCGGCCACGCACCACGCTAGCCGGCGGCAGTCCGCGTCCACCACCGCGTCCTCGTCGTGCCCGTACCGCCGCGGATCGTCCGGCGACGCGGCCACCGAGAGGTTCTCGTCCCGGTCGTCCGCCTCGTCGGCCGGCTCCACCGAGTCGTCGTCCGGCGTGGCCGACAAGGAGTGCGCCAACAACACCTGACCCACCGCCTCCGACCGTCGCCCTGCCGACGTTGCTATTACCGCTCCTGTTACCACGGTTACCGGTACCGGTCGTCGCCGACGCGGGTAAGTACACCGAGAACGTCCTGTTTCCTGACGGATTTAGCCGCGTGATGTATACGCACGGTGGATGAACGAACAATCAGTTATCTATATCGTTCGTCGTTTTTTTACTTTTTTTTTTTTTTGTAACTCGCCCGTGAAGCTCACATACGCATTAGAATATAATTATTGTACAATTTTTTTCCTCTCTCTCTCTCTATCTCGTCCCGGACCAATATAACGTAATAAATATGTACTATATTGCTCGTCCGAGTATCTTATTCTCCGTTACTTCTCGTTGTACGTGTAAAAAATATTGTGTATTGTACTCGACGAGGTATTACGAATAGTAAATTCACATTATCATACGCGTCTGTATAGTTTGATTTCATTGTAGTTGTAGTTGTAGTTTTTTTTTTTTTTGTATTCGCTGTAGTTAATTATTATTATTATAATTATTTTTTTTATATACGAATAGTTTACGATGGTTGTACATGATAATACTTTGTTCATATTATTATTATGACGGATACGCATACGCATTTTTTAAGTTCTCTGCTTTCCACCGTGTCCGAAAATACGTGGCCGGGTTTGTTTCCATATGGTTCGTACAAACTTCACTTATATGATTGATATTACCAATTTACCACGTGCTTTCGAAAACACCATTTTTTGGTTTGCTGCACACTTTGGATAAAAAACAATACCTCAACACGCATTAAATAACGAATCTAAAACATATAATTTTCATCGCGACTGTGGTAGTTTTAATCTCAATTTTGGCCTGGCCCACCGCTAGCATAGCTTTGGCAGTTCCATCCGTAATCGAAATCACCAAAAGACTTAAATCGTCTATGTTAAAAGTGTTTGAATACTATGATTTACGTTTGGGAAAAATGTCCATACGCTTTCCAACGTGCAAGAGTTTATAGTGGTTTTAAAACAATGTAAGTGACGAAAAAAAAAGTGTGATATTAGAATATTAGAGTAGGACGAAGCGATATTTCAATCGCTTTACAATGGTTAAGTTCTCCTGAAAAAAAAAAAAAATAATAATAATGATTAGCCGTGAAAATAGAACAAATCGGAAAAGAAAATAACAGCAATTTCACTGTATATAATATAATATTCATATATTTTATTCATCGGAAATGTCATGTTTGAATCAATTTATACACATACCCGTGTATAAATGCGTCAACATGTCGTCTTGCTGATTGTTCAGTATCGCAAACCATATTGTTGTTATAATAATAACATGTAGTGTGACGGTCTAAGTGGAAAATCGTTGAATTACTGCGCACACGGTTGGTGACGGGCAGAAGGGTGTAAAGAGTGTCTCGAGAAACTCACCTATTTGCGTACATTACTATGCACACACACACACACACACACACACACACACACACACACACACACACACACACACACACACACACACACACACACACACACACACACACACACACACAAAAACACACACACACACACACACACACAC
>JAIPRK010002611.1:0-16198 GCA_025469195.1 Chaitophorus viminalis | reverse complement strand
AAATATAAAATACTATATTATTATATACACATTTTAGACAAACATATTAACTCCGTTCAGAATCGTTATTCGTATACAATGATATCTATCATTGCATTCAAATTTAACAAATCCATTGTAATAATAATCTATTTTATAAATGAGGTGCACTTCACCCCCAACTATACAGCAAAGTGAGGCCCATTCGTTTTTTAGAATTAGAACTTCTAATTAATTACATGGAAATACATTTTTTAATTCAAATTCTAAGCTTGAAATAAATTTATAAATTAAAATTATACATGATGTTTTAGCATGACCGGCTGTCTGGCTAATTACTAATTAGTTACAATAACAGACCAAATAAGCATCACGAATACACTTTTTAATGATTTTTTTTCGCAAATTCAACAATAATGAAAATATTCAATAAAATTCAGTAAAAATATTTTAATTAAAATCAAATTGATTTTTGTGTGTTAACTCTAAAAATGTTTAACTCGGTGTTATTTTTAAGTACAATGACTTCTCTATTATATCATCTAATATAAAATAACTTGTCTTGACTGACTTATTCATCATTGCCTAGCCGGAATCGCCAAACAGATCACGCTGGAATTTTCCATACAAATCGCAAATACCTACTATAACGTAAGCATCGGCTAAGAAAGAATTTTTCGAAAATCACGCTTTTAAAGGTCGATAGCAGGCAGTTTAAGTTCTAAGCTGAAATTCATAATTTTTTCAATAGTTACAATTCAGCCTCTAATGGGTACAAAATGAGTAAAAAGAGTAAAAATAGAAAAAATCATCAAGCTGGTTCCGACTGAAGCTATATTCATATTCATAATTTGTATTACTGGTAAATTAAATTCGAGGTAGTGAAAGCTAGTAAGACATAATATATGACTGTATGTGTAGTTACTTGCAATACAATTTTATAGGCACATTTTAAGTTAATTATTATACACATATGTTTAAGTTTGACAAAGTTTATTTTATTGCTATTTATTCAAAATACAAGATTCGTTTATCAATGGATAAAGAAGTATTATTCATGATTTTAGACTAAGTGAAGCAATAAATGCATTTAATCTAAAATGACATTATTTTTTTTATCCTTTGCATACTCGTTTTCTGGCAGTTAGTTGAAACAGTTTAAAAAGTTTTTTGTAATGTTAGATGAACTCACAATTATTTGGTCACCAAAAGATATGTTCCTCGTCGTGTTTACAACTTTCCCATAAACTTTAAGAACTTTTCAATGTTTTCCTCAATCAAGCATTTTACTGTAACTTTATACTATTTTTCTTATTTAAAAAAGTAAGTGTATGGACTAAAAACTGAATATTCAATACAAAGCCAATCCCGTAATTATATGTATATCTGAAGTATATGCAAACTTCAATACTAAAAAAACAACGTTATTTAATCAAATTAGTTGTTTTTATAGTCGTTTCAATTAAGGCATAACTGTACCAAATTATGAGATAAAATTATCGCGAGTAAGTATTCAAGTTAGAATTTAAATAAAATATTCAAACCTTCATTTAAAATAAATGTGTAAATGTTCTATGATTATTCAATAAAGCTTTCAAACGTAAATAATAGATACGAATTATGCGGTCTTTCAATTAATATCATTATAAAGTTCAAAATATTTTGTGCACTCTCAACTCCACGAACTCTTCTTTTCAATAAAAATCTCATCCGAGAAGTAAACAACATATGTTCAGTTTCAATGTCTTAAAAACTTTCTATGACAATGCTGTCGAAATAATTGTTAGTTGTATAGGTCATTGAATAAAAAAATCAACAATTGTTTCAAAAGAACCCGTTTTGAAATGCATCGAAGCAAAATTAAGTTAGTTTTTATATTATGATTGGTAACCTAACCAACTTTTCGTCATTATCCATGTACTTATACATTGTGTCGTAACGATAGTGCAGTTAAATCGTCGAATTATTAAAAATCATACCCTGAAAGTTATCAATGCCATGACCACCACATTTTATTTTTCACATCCATTTGCATGTATTTTATGTACAAAATGTCTTCTCCTGGTTTATTTCTATTTTATTATTATAATACAAAATAGAAGTTTATTCTAGAAATTTAAAAAAAATATTTTATAAAAAAAACCATGACGCTGGTTGGACGTGGATTATAATATCAATGTGATCTGTCAGTAACGAAAGAGCATATTATAATAATTAATAACTAAATAGTCCCGCTTACATTTTCCGCGAAAATATTTTCTTTTCTTTTGCGCGTTTAAAATGAAATATTATTGTATACAGGTACAAATAACCTACCTTGTTTTTGTATTTATATGTATTTATGAAAAAAAAATTATTTTCGTATTATTCATTGTTATTTTTTTTTAACCCAACATAAATAGTATTAACTTTTCATTAGTCATTAGCAGCATTATTATGACACGTTGAACAAGTCTAAAATTCGTATTGATGAAAAAACAACTATGTCATTCATCAAAAATATTATATTGAACAAAATTTTTCACACTGACTAAACCCTTTTGGTGTTCGACTATGCCATTAATCACAAATATTTTTGTTTCCCTGAAGAACGCAAGCTATATAAAATGTTTTTATAAACATCAGTCATACCTGTTGAGTTTAATATATATATTTTTCATTGACTAATTTTTGGTTAGTAAATTGTCAATACCATAATTTCTGAATATTTTTCTTATACGTCAGTCAGCATGTGTCAACAGCTCAAATACATTTTTAATTCTTTATTTGGATAATGTTAAAATAAAATAAAGTGTCAGTGAAATTTGAAAAAAAAATAATAGGCATACACGCGAAATCTAATTAATAATGATAATTGATAAGTTATATTATAATAATAATGTGATTAATCATGAATAATAGGTTGATTACATAATCTAATTATAATTAAAATAGCGTATGTATTACAAGAATATAATGTCACTAGAGTATAATAACTATATATTTTATTAGAAAAGATAATAGATGCATGTATTTGATTTTAGAAGCATTGGAATCATTATAAATGTTTTTAGAATATTATTTATTTGTTAATATGGTAGTGAAAAAAGAATTTATAATAAAAATTAAATCGGAGTAGAATTTGTATAAGTATAGTTCCATTTTTAAATGTTGAGGAGTATTATTAGATTTACGACCTAAAGTAGCAGAAGCATAGGACGGATTTGATATATACGTATTTAAATTTGGATTTTATGGTTTTAGATGATTTAACTGAGATGATTTGTGATGCTTTAGAAGTGCTTTTTATGATAAACATATTTTGCAGTGGTGGTTATAACTGTTGTATACGCACATTTGCATACAATATACAAAAACTCATAATACAATTGAATAGGAGAACTCATAACCACTCCCCAATATTTTGAACTAAATAGCTAATGTAAATATTTCGCTAAGCAAATGCATTAAGTTTCTTGTACCTATTGGTGTAGTGATGCTATCCATAATTCAATACCGAACATAAGTTGGTTACACATCAGAAACGAGTTTTGAAAATAAGGATACAAACTGTGTTGTGAAATTGGTACGAAGTCGTCATATATTATTACTGGTTGTTGAGGTTCTAAAATGAAAAAAATGTCAACATCAATTCTGGCACAATATTGGCAGATACACTTAATAACGTGGCCTAAAGGTTTGCACAAAAAGCAAGGATAGCTAGGGTTATAGGTTTTCAGTGGACATTGACTACGCAAAATGTTCATATGTAGGCTGAAAATTCTACAGTGGGATAAGGTTTTAGAACTTCGAAGAAAGTGGTTTGTTCGTCAATTGTAAACTCACCAAGTGTAAATAGTTTTCAAGGGAGAGAATAGTATATTGGCTATTTAGTGATAAGCTGATGGATAAAATACACTCATTCATCTCAAACTCAGTTTAATCACAAACACAGTTTTATTTATGGTAAAAGTGGTACTACCTATTTATTAAAATACGGACCAAGGGTGTTTGATCAACCAGTCGTCCCCTTTATAAACGCCATTAATCTTTTGTAATTATAGACGTGTGGTCACCCGTGCAAAAAGGATGCGTTTGCGTGGGCTGCTTTTGTCTTTGGTACAATCGTTTAAGGATTAATCACCCCCCCCCCTACATACACACTCATACAAACATATATCTAATGTAGTATGAACAATGATGGCAATAGTAGGCGGTGTGTCCATAGGTCTGACAATTGTGATACTGTGGTGAACCAATCTTGGTCCTGTAGGGTAACTCAACTTTTATCTTCGTATGCAACACTGATGAAATGATGACAGATTTAGAATTTATTTATTTATCGTGTTGAGTTTTTTAACCCTGCATGAATGGGTGAATTCAGTGATGAAAGAGACGACCATTTAGTTTTGATGATTTGCTAAGAAGTTTTATTATCCATTTTGTAATCGATGGCGTGTTCGACAAGTTGAATTCGTGAAATAATAACATATTAAAAATCAAGATAAAGGAACAAGTATTTCACGTATCGCGAATGCGAGTGGCCATATTACTGGTCGACACCAGACTGATTCAAACACCAACATTCAAAATGATTCATCCGATTTCTAATATTTACATTGGTAATTTCATTTTTTAGGGTTAGAAAAATGTAATAAACATAATAAATAAAATGAAATATCTAAAGTTTAATTAATTTTACTTATAATTAATTTTTTATATTCTATGAGCTCCTTTGGTTATACAAATAACATCTAGTCTGTAGTCAAACTCATCCCATACTCTTTGTATTGTTAATGACATACATATTTGCGGAAACTAACTCATGGCCATAAGCGATAATTTTATAACTTAAGAATACCCTCTATTAATTGGTATATAATTTGATGAGATGCAATTTATAATTAACCATTTTATAGCTATTTATTTAAATTGAATGAATCATTTTCGATAACCATGTATTATTATGTATTGACCGGTATTATATTATAATAAATTAATGAATACGTACTACATAATCGCATATTATCAAGGCAAGGTCAAACGTTTGCACTAAATATGTGTGTTATTGAGGAACGGCTTAGGAAAAGGAAATATACTACTCGTTCAAACTTTCAAACTCTCGTTATCAGCACTTGAACACGTAATGAAGTAGCCAATAATAGAAAATAATAATAGTAACTGCAGTTTCCGGAAGTACGGACGAATTACTGATGTCCGCAATAATGATAACACTACGAATCGTCATAACTATGTGTACTTGCACATTATTTATTATCTTATGCATATATTAAGTACATAGATTTTTAATAGTCGACGGATGCTATTGATGTGTTCTACGAAAGTATGCAGTTAAAGCCAACTATTTACAGCATAAATAATAACGCGTAGTGAACTGAATGTGATGAATACATTTTAACATTTATAACATTATTATTGGACGTGTAGGTTAGTGGCCAGTTGCTAATTTGATATAAATAATTGTTTCATCGATATATTAGCTGATACTTGATAGTGCAGCTTTATCTAATTTACCTAAATAGTCTATAATACATATATAAAACACAATGTATAATATGTATCAATAGTCTATGTGATATAAGTCGAAATTTAACGGAACATACTTGCTAACAATGTTCATGATCTTGATTAAATTAAATTCGTAGACCTGATCTTAATAAAATAAACCAAGTAATTTGTTAGGATTCAGTATATGCGATATATGCAATCCTATATACACAGTATTATATGCTTCATGGATGGACAATTGGGAGGCTCTGTCCGACTAACCATTTTATGGTTGGCCACGCCCCTGGCTGTTTTTTTTTTTTTTTATAAATTTTCATTTTCAATGTAGTTTTGAATACAGATACTCTTCTTATAAATTTAAAATTAGTACGTACATTGTACATATAAAGGATATAATCAAAGTTAGTATTGAGTTGAAAATTAAAATATATATTTACCTACAGACCACAGGCTATAAGTTAATATAATGTACTGGAAAAGTAATAAATATATATAATAAGGCTATGAAAGTTATAATTTTTGGAACCCTCGCTAAATTAGATTTTAGTTATTTATCTGCTAGTCACCAATACTAAGAGTAACAACTAACACTGACAATTTTTAATAGCTTTTTATCACGAATTCATGTCCTGCGTAAAGCACATTTTTTTAAATTGTTTTTATCATTTTGGTTAGTGAAGTTGATACTTAAATTTTCATTGGCTCAGGTGAGAAGTGTGATGAAATATTACACAAATCTTAATGTACTTCAGGACGTAACTCGTTTAAATATACTTGAAAAAGTTGTAACGGTTTTATCGAATGTTAAAACTTTGATGTTGAAACAATTAAATCATGACTTTTTTTTATAAATTATGCTATTTCATTTCGGGGAAAAAATAAATGCAGTAAATAGTGTTCATATATATGCATACAATCGTATTTTATATTATTATACATTTATTCAACTCCAATGTGAAAATCTATCTAAAAGCTAGGTACAATAGTAGAACAATAATTAATTTATTGATGAATATTTATGTTTATTGTTATTATATTACCTAATAACTTGGCCGAAGCCATATGTAATAAAAAAAAAAAAAAATGTCAAATATATTCTCAAATAATACCAGGAAAAATCAATTTATCAAACCGATCACAGCGTTTTTTTTTTTCATTTTTAAAACAATGAACCTGTCAATGAACATTGAAAAAAAGAAAAAAAGATGTATATTTTAAACATATTATTTTATTTTTTATAATGTATTTTAATTCAATTTATTGTTATTCGTGTTTATGACAAACGAAAACAATGAAATCATTATTTACTATGAAAGGGAAGGGTGGCTAAAATAATTATGACGTATGTGTGTCATATAATTTAATTCACTGTAAGCTGTCTTTGACGATATTTTGAATTAAATTATATTATTTTTTTACTTAATCTTAATTGAGAATAAATTATGCTAATCAATAAATATGAATCAGTGATGCTTATATCAATTAATACTTTGATATTCTAAAGTACTATTTTATATTAGTGATGAATATACTAATGTATACAATTTGTAATATCTGTCAATCGTTTCGCATTGAATAACAGTTATAATTTTGTATCAAGGTTTGAATGGTTTTTTTTTAAGTAATGAAATTCTTTAAGATAATTTAAGAAAATAAAGAAAGAGTCATCATATTAAATGAGAAATGTGCGTACAAAATATCAAAAGAAAAAATATTTGTGTATTAGACAGTATTTCAATTTAATTCAAATAAAAATGCATTAATAGTGATTAAATATGCTTTTAGACAGAATCAGTTTATTACAGATTAAATTGTATAAATAATAAATAAATTATATCTCAAATATCGTAACATATTTTTAAGCTAATTCATTTTAACTTTTTACTTATTTAATCTTAACGTTAATAATAGAATAATAATAATAATAATAATAATAGTTAATAATAGAATTAATAATAGAATTATATTATAATAATATCATAATATAACGGCTAATAATAGAATTCAATCCCCATAATATACTAATATTAAATATACATAATTATTTCAACTGGTTAAAAAGTACCAAATATACTTTTGTCCGTGTCTTACTTGTATGAAAAACCATTTGTTTACGTTAACTTTTTTTTTTTCAGTAAATCATCTTTCAGTCAATGGATGTGGACTTAACATATCCTATTTGGTATGTACACATTCATATAACAATTAACTGTTTAAAGACTACAATAGTATAAAACAAAAATTCAAAACTACCATTGCTTTTAACTTTATTTAATTTTTAAAAGTAGAATGTAAGTGTGTACTATTTCAGTGCACTCTTTACGAATCGACATCAAGAACATCTATACTATAGCTACCAATTAGTGGTGTTTGACATAATAGGTAGTTGATACTTCACTTTGACATTATCTTTCAAAAGCTAACGTTTGCAATTATTATAATATTTGATAAAAAATATTACCAGAAGAAGCAGGAAGAATTACCAATTTCCCGTTGCGACGCGTTGTTTTTGATACAACATTATAAGCGTATTCATTCTCTCCTCTCTGGACGTGAAATACGAACGTGCCATTCTCATCCATTGTTAGGACTTATTTTAAATCCCAATCTAGATAATCATCAAACAACCACGTTTGTTTGTGTTCCCACAAAGGTTTGTCTCGAGGCCACAGTCGCGTAACCAAGTAGACTAGGTAACCTGCAGCAAAGCATCTGCACTCGGTTGAATATTAAACCATACACAATTGAGTGAATTTTTAACAATACCATGTCATTATTATTATTATTATTATTATTATTATTATTATTATTATTATTATTATTATATTTTTTACACTCTTAAGTGTGCGCAATCTGCCACTATAAGTGCTGTGAATTTTTATATAACGTGAATTGTACCGGCACATATTATCCTTTTTATAACGGCTCTAATAGCCAAATTTGTATTGTATTTTAGGTTTTAGATAGTTGCGGCTGACCAGTCTGCGCTCCACAATATTATTAGTTCTATTTCTTAATTATTATATTATTGTTATTTCTATTTGTGTGTGTGTAACGATTTTTTAAACCTTACAGGGTAAATCTCGATTTGAAGAAAATTTTGGAAAAGATAAGTAGGTAATGAAGTAATCTTTAATTCTTTCAGGCCCAATGTCCTCTCAGGAGACATTTTTTTTAAATAAGTTTTACTTAAGTAAAAAATTATTTTTACATTCTAAAAATGCATGATAATTGTCATAAAACTAATGCTGATTACGAATAAATGTATATATATAAATAATTATAATGTGTATTCATAAAACATAACGCTATACTTAAGTTACAAATATTATTAAATTAAGATTTCTAATTATTGTTGATAATAAAAGTTTATTTAGTAGTGGAATACTTGACTTTAAAATTACAACCATTTTTTCAAGAGTTTTCGGTCAGCTAATAAAATTTTATAGATGTTAAAAAAAAAAAAAAATTACAAAAATCGAAAATTTCAATTGTCAATACATAAGTCAAAATATATCAAAATACTTTGAAAACTTAACCATATATAGAGAACGCCAATATAAAAATTTGGTCAAAATTTCATGTTGTTGCGGTTTTTCGTTATTGAGTTAGAGCATTTTAAAAGATGTATTTTGTAAAAACGTGATTTTGAGTAAAATTTCCCGTTTTTTTGTAATTTTTTTATCGTTTTTTTTCGATTTTTTTAAAAAGTATCGAAAAAATTGGATTTTTGACATGCCTAGGTACCATCTCAGGTACATTCACATTTCTTTCAGAAAATTGAAGCATTTTTTCTGCCCCAAAACGTAATGACAGACACAAAAAAAAAAAAATTCTGAACGGAGTTAATATGTTTGTCTAAAATGTGTATATAATAATATAGTATTTTCTTATATTTTAATTGAATTATAATGCAATTTCATAAAAATTTAAATTTCAGTCATAAAATTTTTTCTTTTAAGTCTGGTTAAAATTATTTTATATAGCTAGGTTAGCTTATGGACATTCTAGTGTTATAATTTTGAACATTAAGTATAAACAGAAAAGTTTTATGAATTTTCAACTACAAAATAACTTGCAAATTATCGTGATTTTAACATATTTTATACAAATTTGAACTTTATGGGCTAATAAAAAAAATTTGAGTGAAACCATCTCCGATATTTTTTAATTACAATTAGTATAACTTATAATTAATCCTTTAATACATTTTCAAGAGTTTTCGAATGGCTAAAAGAGTTTTATAGATATTTTTAAAAAAAAAACTTACAAAAATCGAAAATTTAAATTGTCTATAGATAAGTCAAAATATGTCAAAATACATTGAAAACTTAAGTATGTATAGAGAATGCCAATATAAAGATATGGTGAAGATTTCAAGTTGTTACGGTTTTTCGTTTTTGAGTTAGAGCAAATTTCAAAAACCGATATCATTTGTCAGTCTAGAATATTATACATTATACTATATTTTACATGTAATTTTATATCAATATTCGCTGTTCAAACGCTTATAAAAAAAAATTGTGCCTATGGATTTTGATGATTTTTGAATGACAATAAAAACTATTTGTACGGAATATTCTATTAAAATTTCAAGTATTTTATATAAGTCAATTTTTTTTTTATCACCGATTATAAAAAAAAATGTAAAATATTCAAATATTTTAAATGCCTATAAGTGGCTTAAAAATCAATATAATATTTTGAAAAAAATATCACATAGAGGAATGCCTATCTTAACAACTGATAAGAATTTCAAGTTTCTGTGACTTATACTTTTTGAATAATAACAAATATTTAAAATCATTTGACGATAAATCACTATTTTATGCAATTTCGTAAAAATTTAAATTTCAATCGGTCATAACATTTTTTCTTTTGATCCAGTAGAAATTTTTTTAAAGATTTTTGAAGAGTAGCTTATGGATAACCTAGTGTTAAAATTTTGAACTTTAAGTATGAACAGAAAAAATTTTATGAATTTTTATCTACAAAATAACTTGCAAATTATCGTGATTTTGACACATTGTATACAAATTTGAGCTTTATGGGTTTATAAAAAAAATTTGAGTAAAACGATCTCCAACATTTATTAGTGACGATAGTTTTTACTTATTATAAACCTTGTATTAAATTTTCAAGAGTTTTCGGTCAGCCAATTAAATTTTATAGATATTTAAAAAAAAAAATTTACAAGAATCGAAAATTTAAATTGTCTATAAATAAGTCAAAATATGTCAAAATACTTTAAAAACTTTACCATGTATAGAGGATACCAATATAAAGATTTGGTAAAAATTTTAAGTTATTGCGGTTTTTGGTTTTTGAGTTAGAGCATTTTAAATAAATGTATTTTATAAAAACGTGATTTTGCGTATAATTTCCTGGTTTTTTTCATAATTTTTTTATCGTTTTTTTCGATTTTTTAAAAAAGTATTGAAAAATTTGGATTTTTGACGTGCCCAAGTACCATCTACATTCACTTTCCTTTCATAAAAGTTGCTGTTTAAGAAAATCGAAACATTTTTACTGCCAAAAAAGTTGTCGTCAGACAAAAAAAAAACTCACGTCATTGTAAAACCAATAGATTCCATCACTCCATTCAGGATCTAAAATATTAAACATAACCTAAAGCGTAAACTACATCGGCCGCCTGCCGATTATTCAATGGAACGAGAAAAATATGATAACACTATAACCATGGATAATAAATTAATAAATAAGAAAAATATTATTACCACGGATTAAATTATATTTCATGATAAATACTCGTCAAAATATACTATAATAATGATAATAGCAATATTGTAATTTGTACAGTTGTTGCCAGATAAATTGAGGCGGCGGCGGTGGCGCGATAACGGAAAACCAGTGGTTCTCTGTATTTCAATATGATTACCGAAAATACATCAATAAACCAGATTTTAGCAGCGTAGGGCAACCAGAACGGGAGAGAGAGTAAAGAAAATTCTGCAGAAAATTTTTTGCTCTGAGCCGGTTTCGAACTGGTAACTGCACCCGTCGTAACCAACTGTGTGACCTTTGCCCCACACTGCCAACGACTAGTTTGGGCTACACTTACAGAAAAGCGCCGCCGCCGCAGTCTCAATTTATTTGGCAACGACTGTAGGACGGTATTCTTTAATATTTGGAGTGGGGAATGACTCAATGGGGTTTGCAAAAACTGACCTTTGAACGGTATTTATCAATGTTGATTATTACCTTTATATACCTGGTAGTTTGGTGCATTAGTAGTATCTATAGCCGTGGTACGTACTTATCAAGTCCCGCGTTATTTTATATCTGCGTAATGTTGAAGCTTCATATTAAGTAAAGCTTAATCAGATAGCTAATTGATTTAGCACCTTCACTCACAACTTTATAAATTTGAATAATTCCGAAAATACTGGTCCGAAATTTGCCTACGTTACACCAAAAATTCCAGAAAAATTAACTGAATATTATTTCGCATGGAAAATATGGGATTTCCATTTAAAAAACAAAGTTTGTACCACCACAGGACATACCAAGGATTTCATAAAAAAAAAAAAATAGTGGAAAACATAATTGTTATGATAACTTAAAAATTTAAAAAAAATTCAAATTTTAACATTATTACGACCAAAAATGGGGGTGAGCATGATAAACGAATTACTCTGTATATAAAAATATATTATATATTATATTTCACAAAACGTGCTACATAATTTATAAAATAAAATGTAATCCGTAGAGTCTTGAGAAAAAACCGAATAATGCAAATCGCAAACACGAATGTCGCGCTTTTACGGAACTGACGACGGACAGAAATTACAAATTATTATCGCGAAGCAGATACCTATTAATGTGGAATATTGTTGTTCACGTGAGTCCCGGATAAATACAACATTTCAGCAGCATAATAATACACGGATAATCGAATTAAAACGTAAAACGAGAGGTAATTCGGTAGAACGTATATTTCAATACCTATATTAATGCAATCAATTCCCTTACATCCCTCAGGATCAACGTTGCGTGTTTGCAGTCAGTGTGGTTAGGTTGTGTTTTATTACGTGTTTTTCATTCACGTTCGCATTGTCAGGATACTGTATAATATTATTATCCTGAACGGGTGTGTTTTGAAAATTATTACTTCGAATTTCACACCAAAACAAACAAGACATTTTTGATCTTGTCAATATGACAAAAAAAAAAACCATTTACCTAACAATAATAATTTTAAACAATTAGCCGTATGGTTTTATGGGCTTCGTGTACGTAAAACTTGGTAAAAACCGGTAAAATCGTACGTTTATTAAGAAACAAAACACCGGCCAAAGGTACCCAATCCTGTAACTGATCCCGTTGCATACTATGTCGTCATAAACCAAATATGATGGCATTATGATTTAGTTAGCTTATTCTTCATTTGTTTCTTATTCTTCCAATCATTACCAATATCGACTCAAGATGAACCACCATCTTCCCAGTTCCCTACATTGTATTTATTTTTCAATCTATCTTTAATTTTACAATTTCGATCACTTGACTCTGAGTTCGTACATTGTAATATCTTAGTCTGTAACATTTCGAACGTTAATTCAATAACTTAAATACATATAAAATTAAGCACGATTCACCGCAGTAACTATAATTCTAAGCAAATAAAAATATTTAAAAGTCTTACAATGATAATTATTTTATGATTAATTGTATATTTTTTTATTATATTCTATAAATATTTCTGTATACATTTATCCGTAGAATTTTAATTTTAATATAAGTCAAATACGATTATTTAAAAATAATTATTTTCCCGCTTTCTTGCATCCGTAGTTCTATATTATACATACTTGTACAGCATACTTTTTAATATATTAATTTGTGTAATTATGTAGCTGGCGTTGAGATCTTTATTTTTAATATCAAATTTGCTTAATGGTGCTACCAGTCACCAGGCATAACGTTTCTTGTGAAAATAATCATATTATCTCGCATTCTATTGCGCTTCAAACTGATCCAACTTATCTCATACATTTACTAATTAAATTGTGTAATGGTTCGTGGCTTTGAACACATATGCATTTGTTTGACACTAAAACAGAAAACATAAATTTCAAATTTTTACATTAATGTTATGTTAGTTTACAGAATTGAAATTGTATTCTTGATAATAATTAACAACGTTTGACTTTGATTTAAGAACGTGATAATTTCCTTTGGAACATAAAAAATATAATATAGTACGAGTATAATAATAAAATAGTATTATATAGTATTATGTGACATTAAAAGACACCTGTGGTGAACTACTGGTCAAAATCAAAAAGATAAATGTTATTGAAAACGGAACATACTAAATTAAGCGTTTGGTATATTTACTTCAGAATTTTGAGTCACAATAATTATAGAAAATGATTTTGAACCTTATACAGACACAACCGTGCAGGGTAATATTGCATTATTTCCGACTAACTATTTATTCTCAACTACTATTACTCACATTTAATTACTAACCAATTATGTAATTTATTATCTTAATCCCGCAACTACGGCTTGATTCCTTAGCAAGCAAATATTCGTGGTTTAATAATTAAAATCTAAATTATATCATGAACAAAAATCAAATAAACCTTAACCTTTAAAAGTTACTCTATATGATTGAACGAGTGTTTCATTACCTCAAAGAAAACTTAAAATTACATGAAACCATCAAAACTTTAGTTATTTTCATCGTACACTATTTGATGAAAATACTGACTTATGGAAAGTAATGAACACTAAGATATGAAGACTACAATTTTAAGAAAATAAATTATTATTATACTACAAAGTATATCATGAATATCCCCAAGGCTCGATTATAAGAGAAATCAATGTGTACAAAGGTCAATTATAGTATGAATTTATTTTATTTTTCGAACAAAACTAACTCAAAATATTAATATTTTTACCGTAGGTATATATTATTCGTACACGTCATATACGTGAATTCGATTTTAATTGCCAGTATGTAATGTTCGGTGCAGTGGTACTCGTGATAGATAAAAGTACAATATTTGATTAAGACATCAAAATTATAATATTAACGATATTTATATTATAGCGTACACTGATAATTGAGTACCTACTTAATTTTTTATAAATTATGGATAAATGGTGAACTATTTCGGTCAGTGTAATTAATTTTTTTTTATATATACAATTCTATCATATTATTAAAACTTTTTCTTATGAGGAGGGGTCAAGCCCCTCCTTCCACCAATCAGTTCGCCACTGATTCCAGTTGAAAAAAACATCTTTACTCAAGTTTATCGATGGAACCCGCTAATTCCATAATTTCTAGTAACCTTAAAAATCCATCATAATACGTATTTAGGTACCTATCATAAGTACATATAATGATTATTAACAACTTGACACTATCAAAACATTGCGTTATATAATTGTAAATCAATTTTTTATTTATTGTCAGGCTGATGTACCGAAATAGGTATATGAATAATATTATTTTAATTGGTGATTACAATTTCCCCAATCTCAAGTGTAGCTGCCTATTACAAAGAATAATATATAACATTAACTGACAGTAATATAAATTGTTTCTAGCACAGTTAAATTAATCCATATTTTCGACATTCATAATTCAAATTCCATTATTTTCTTTTGAGTTTCAATAAATTAAGTATATTTTTAAAAACAATTTCGTCATATACAATAATTTCTATCACTCGGAGTGGTTTATTTGTTTTCTTTGGAACTATTTATTTATAATATTATATATAAACAATTTTGTGACTCAATTTAGAATTTAGATTATATTATACTTCTAAGTTCTAAGTTATTGAAAAATAATATACCGTTTAGCTACAATTATAAGGTATAATTTTATATTTAAAGATTTTTTATTACAAGTTTATATTTTCAAACTAATTAACATAAATTATACTAAGAAACTATTTTCAATGATTTTTTTTAACAAAATAGATTTCCTGTTGATATGGTTGGAAACATTGCTCCTAAGTAGTCGAAAAAACGATAAAAAAATTAGGAAAAAACGGGAAATTTTACGCAAATTCACGTTTTAACAAAATACATTTTTAGATTCTGAACGGAGTGATGGAATCTATTGATTTTACAATGATGTGTGTTTTTTATTTTTTTTTTTTGTGTCTGACGACAACTTTTTTTGCAGTAAAAATGCTTCAATTTGCTTAAACAGCAACTTTTCTGAAGGAAAAGTGAATGTAGATAGTACTTGAACAAGTCAAAAATCGAAAAAAACGATAAAAAAATTACGAAAAAACTGGAAATTTTACACAAAATCACGTTTTTACAAACTACATTCTTATAAAATGCTCTAACTCAAAAACGAAAAACCACAACAACTTGAAATTTTCACCAAATATTTATATTGGCGTTCTCTATACATGGTTAAGTTTTCAAAGTATTTTGACTTATTAATAGACAATTTAAATTTTCGATTTTTGTAAGTTTTTTTTTAAAAATATATATAAAATTTATTTGGCTGTCCGAAAACTCTTGAAAATGAATTTAAGGATTGAATATAAGTAATACTAATTGTAACTAAAAATATCGGAAATCGTTTTGCTCAAATATTTTTTATAAGCCCATAAAGATCAAATTTGTATAAAATGTGTCATAATCATACTAATTTTCAAGTTATTTTGTAGTTGAAAATTCATAAAATTTTTTCTGTTTATACTTA
>JAIPRK010002610.1:0-16198 GCA_025469195.1 Chaitophorus viminalis | reverse complement strand
AAGGTCTAGCTTGATTTTTTTTTCGGTATATATGTAAAAACTTGTAAGGAATATGTTTTTAACAGTTATAACTTTAAGAAAAAAATTCTAACACTAAAAAAATCAATTTTTTTCAAACACTGTTTTCTACCCGTGCATTTCTTATGGGATAAACCGTGATAACAGTTTGTTTTGAACCGTCAACCTTATCAATACACATTGTGACGTAAATACTATTTGTGCCTATACCGCCAGAATTCGCGAATCGCGATTATGTACTGAAGAGGGAAGACTGAAGTACTGACAGTACTGTTACTGAAGTCAGCTGACAACCTTCGTACATCCGATATCACACAAAAAGTCGCACGCGATCGCACAGGCACGAGGTGAACCGGGTTTCCGTGCAAGGACGTTACAAAACCCCAACCCTACTACGATGATAATATCAGCAAAATACAATATATTATTTAGTTTGGTTTTGTCAAGGAGTATGCGACCCAGTCCCGGTGTGTTGCACTGTAGTTGCCTCTTTGAAACCGCATAACCAAGAAAAAAAAAATTAAAACCGACCAGTGTATTGTTGTTATTATTATTATTATTATTTTTTATTTTCTGTCCACTACTGGAGCTAACTACGGTCACCGGGTCACTACTCGCTAGAGTTCACCCCTTACCATTGTACACAATCGTGGCATCGTGACAACAAGGACTGAGAACAGTTCGCGCGCGAAAACCACTCTTTCATTTCGATTAAGCGGCGTTTAAAACGCGTATGAACGGCACACCGATGCGCTGGGAATGTTGCCGCGTTTTCATTACAGTATTCAGTGGTCGTGGTATCCAATAACAGGTCGTTAATAAATAGCACTTCCGTGCGTGCGCGACCCGGTGTCTGGTGTACACTGTACAGTGCTGGAGACGCTGGAGTCAGACTGAACGCGTTTCGTTGAAGGTACGCGGACGGCACGGACACCGTCGCTGTGATCGCCTGCTAGTTTTCAGGTTCGTTGAGTTTTTGATTTTTGATAATATTGTTATTTGTAACGTTCCTCTCGTCGGTTGGCTCATGAGTGGCGAGTACAACCGTTGTTACGCTTGTGTTTTTTAAAACGCATATCACCTCATTAATTCCCTTTTTGTTTGCCTTTTTATATCCGTCATTTGTACTTAATATGACCTATAATTGTTGATATAGACTGATCGACTTATGGAAACCTCGGAAGTCGACACGTCTATTCTGAGTTCGTTGCACAGTAACCGATACGATTACTTGCGCACAGACGACAAAGAAAACTTTGGTGATTCAGCGTTCTTGGCCGAGAACCTTGATAAAGAACTGCCTAAAACACTGCCTGAACTGTCTGAAATTACTAACAGTGACACATACCTACGCAACAACGAACCATCACAGATGATGACTATTGATAGTTCATGGTAAGTTATTTTTCAAACTGGTTATGCTATCTTTTTCAACTGAATTACCCATACCTTATTCCAAAAGACGTATAATATGCACTATTTTTTCAATTTATGAAACGACATTTGATTTCCCTTTCTTTAAAAGCCAATACTACTAATGTCCGATGAAATTATTTGAACCCATCTAATTGTATAGTTTGTGAACATGGCATTATAATAATGCTGTTATTTAAATATTAACATTCATTTGCAATGAATTCATATCATTATTTTTTGATTTCTTTATTAATAAATTGAATGTGTAGTTTGTTTTCTGTCATAATCTGTTACAATTGGCTGTGTTATGAGGTAAAATAGTTAGGAGGGTAATGGTAGAAAGTATTTTATGTTTCATAAATGAAAACCATTTGGTAATATTCAAGGTAATATTCCTCTTTTGGAATAGAGTAAAAAAATTATAAAATCCTACATTGTTTTGTTCTTATGTTGTATTATTTAAAAAATTTCCTATTGTTTTATTTATTAAATTGTAGGACAGAAGATTCAACTTCTTGTTTTCCTACATCAACAAATTCAAATTTTCCTATAGCACTTCCGGGTCCTAGTGATTTTGATGAGTTTAGTGAACTTCAAACTGATTCTAGAGCTGAAACGCCTGGATTTGGCTTAAATTCAATTTTTACTGCTGATGCTGATTTATCTGATCCAACTGCCGAAATTGGTGTTTGTGGTCTTCGAAATCTTGGTAATACGTGTTTTATGAGTGCAGGTCTACAAGCTCTCTTATCTACTGACAGTCTTGTTACATACTTTTTGAATTTTGACACTGATGGATCTGAAGATGCGTTAATTGGACAATTTTCTGATCTTACTAAACGTTTTTGGAATGGACAGTTTAGTATTATTAATCCACATCAGTTTAAATATGTATTGGGAAAACGATATGCACAATTCCGGGATTGCAGTCAGCATGACTGTCAAGAATTTTTGGCCCTTTTGTTAGACAGCTTAAATGATGAACTGTTGATGCATATTGCCAAACACTGCAAGATAATAACTTCACGTAAAACTCGTAAGTCTCCAAATCCCAGAAAATTGTTGCCACGTGATGTTGATGAGTTTGTTATTAGTTCGTCTGATCATGAATTACCTCAAACTCTGTGTGAAATTTCAATAGAAAATTTATCTGAGAATCAAGACTTACAGGAAAATAAAACAGATAATTCCGACTCTGATGTACTTGTGTCACCAATTGATAGCACTATATCTTCATGTGAATCAAATAGTCCTAAAACCAAAAATCATGTTAATGATTTGCTGAATGGAAAAAGAGAAATGTGTTGTGATTCTTCATCTGATTCAAAACTTATGGATCTTAAGCGTGTAAAATTAGATGATGCTAAAATATTTAAAACAGAACTGGTGGAAGCTGATTCAATAGGGTCTACTGTTGTTGAAAAACATACACAACAAGAATCTATCATCAATAGAATATTTCAAGGACAATTTGAAAGTACTGTAAGTATTGAAATATTTCAAAAGATCATCAGTTAAAAAATTAATAATTTACAAATAATAATTTTCTAGGTTACATGTCTTGAGTGTAATTATGTATCTGTAATGCACGAGCCTTTCATGTATCTATCTGTGCCTTTACCTTTTGCTACCCAACAACAAATGTGTAAGATTAATTAATTGCTATATTTGATTTAAATGGTTTTAAATTTTTAATTACTTTTTTAGATGTTACATTTGTAAGTGCAACAAAAAAACCACCAATTAAGTACCTGATTACTGTTAATAAACAGGATGATATTAAAAAAGTTAAAAATGAATTGGTCAATTTGATTGGGGAAGATAAATGTTCTGATATGTTGGTTGTAGCGGAAGTTTTCAACAAACACATTTCAAAAATATTAGTAAGTATTGTATTATAATTTTTTAAATTTTATGTTTAAATAATATATTTTTTTAATTGAATTAGAGCGATGACCACTTTGTCAGGAGTGTGGACTACAATAATCGTGATTTATATGCATTTGAAGTGTTGGAAATTTATATGGATCTCATGAATGGTGATAATGAAGCATATACTGAAGCAGATGTACACACTGTAAGTTAATTATCAATTGTTAAATAATTCATTTTTAATATTGCCCATCAAGATAACATTTTTCTGTGAAACAATAATCAATTATATTTCTATGTTTTGTATATATATATATAAAAAAAATTTAATTATCAACTGATTAATAACTTTGAAGTATTGACTGATAATTCTTGACACTTAGATTCATAAAACAAGTTTAGAAATATACTAGGTGTATTTAGATTAGTCTTAAAATTAAGTATTTTATATTATAGGAGCCAATGGATGTAGATTCCGGACCGACAGAACAAGGAGAAACTTGTACCATATGCTTAGAATGCAAACCTGATATGCTGCATCATAAAGATATCAATGACTGCACTTGTGTATTATGTGAAGAATGTATTAAAATGAGTTGTGTTCATTCCAGTGGAGAAAAAGATAAAATGGATTGTCCTGTTTGCAGAGTCAAAATAGATCCCAAAATTGATTTAATTCCCATTGATCAACCTGCCAGTACTTTAAATCAAGCTATTCGACGTTTGACTATTCCAATTGTGATAAAACAATCAGATGATAAAGGGTTAATTGGTCGGCCAGCATTGATTCGTTTACCAAGTGAAGTTCCTGCTGAAGTACTTTATCTTGAAGTTGCTAAACTTCACCCGTATTCCGTAGATTTCTCACTATCACTAGTTGATGGTCAAGGGACCATGTGCTCTAGATGTATGTGGGATACACATTGTTCTGGTTGTGTGATACCTAAAAGTAGTGTGGTTAAGTTCCGTAGCGGTGATACATTAGCTGTTATGTTCGAAGAAAATATTGATATAAATTTGCTAGAAACTGAATTGCATCCTGGGTCCACTGAAGAAATGCGATCAAATAAACCTCTTACAATATATGATTGCATTAATGCTTTTTGCCAAAGGTATTGAATATAAATTTTATTATTTTAATTTAATTTTAAAATTAAACTTGTATTTTCTTAATGTAAAGTTAAAAGTACCTGGACCTTAAATATAATTGAGTGGATAAAACTAAAATATATATATCACCTTTTCCTATTGAATTTAATACCAAATATGATTATGCTTATCTGTATTATGTACATCTGAATCTTTTAATTCCTGGATCTAATTACAAAATCCATCAGTACCTATATTATATTACATAACATGTAATTGACCAACGTTGTTTTAGTATATTATTCATTATTTTTGAATTTTGGTGTTAAAAAAAAAAAAAAAAAAACTTGTATATTTTAAATTAAATTTGATTTAATTGTTTTATAGTGAACTTCTAGATGATAATAATCCTTGGTGGTGTCCACTCTGCCAAAAAAATCAATGCGCTACCAAAACACTCTCTATATCCAAATATCCTAGATGTCTAATTGTATACTTGAAAAGGTAATTATTTTACATAATCAAATTTAAAAAATGAACTTCATAAATAATTTGTCATTTTAGATTTGTCTTTCATGAAAATTGGGGGATTAAATTACAAGATAGTGTAGTTTTTCCTCTAGATGGTTTGCTTTTGGACATGAAACAAGAAGTTGTATATGATTTATATGCATGTGTTTGTCACACAGGAAGTAAGTTTTATTTAAATTTATCTTATGAAGTAATGAATAATCAAAATATAATCATTTATTTCATCATGTTAGGTACTTCTATGGGTCATTATACATCATATACTAAACATATAGAATCAGAAGATTGGTACTATTATAATGATGAAACAGCTACCAAAACGATACCAGGACAAGAAGAATATTGCAATGCATATATTTTGTTCTATAAAAGACAAGGTAAATTATTTAATTACTTATAATACCACTATTTTTTAGTCACACATTTAACTATTGATTGAGATTTATTTGTTAAATATTTAAAAATGTTTGTAGCTACTTGAAAATTCCTAATTAAAATTTTATTTCATTTAAAAAAATGTATGTATCAAAGTACTTGTGAGCTATTTTTTAACTTTAACTGTTCAGGTTATTATTTTACCACCTTTTCAATTAAGGTAAACACTGAATTTTATAACAATATGAATAGCAGAATGATAAAAAACTGTATATGCTTATTATCAACATATATTTAAAATTTAGCTAATTCACACTTCACAGTAAACAATATTTGTATTTGAATTTACTTTCATTTTTTGTTTATTAAACTGTTTTAAAAATCAACAAAATTAAATAAATCAAAAACTTATTTATTTAGTTAGTGTATTAATAATCTATCATCTACATTTCATATTGTGAAATGTATTTTTTTATACTTCGGTTATAATTTAGTAATTATTATATTTTATTTCTGTTTTAGGATTACCTGATGAAGAGGCTAATTCCTAAGAACTAGGAAATTATTTGCTTTGAATATTATTTTAAGAAATATGAAAAATCATTGCAGTATACATACAATTTTTACTTATGTTTATAGTTCTAAATGATAAACAAAAATTAGGTAAAGGACTTGCTGAAAATGTATTACTGAATATCTTGTCCATAATTTTTATACATTTCTCTGTTATTATTTCTAGTATTTCTTTTTGTGAGGAAAACATCATTGTGTATGTGTACATTTTAAAAGATGTAACAATGTTATTTTTTATGAATTCATTTTTTTACCATAACAGTATTGAATATTCTATTGAATTAGTTATGAAGTCAGAACTGTATTATAAAATAAGCTGTCAAGCTAAATTCTTTTATTGGTTAAATGTGAATTACTTAACAAGTAAAACAAAATACATCTTTTAGAATTTGAAATTTTGCTATTACAATTGATTGTATTAATTAGTTATTTATATACACTATGGTACTACTCGAAAATCTCAAGCCCTTGACATATGGGTGGTTTAGTAAATATTATACAGAAATAATCAAGGCCTAAGGGTATATCTGTTAAATATCTTTTAGTACAAATATATTTTTAAATTTTTTGCTATTATAGCATAAAAGACAAAAATGAACTTTAATCATCTTAAATTTGAAGTTAACTTTAATTTTTTCCTCAAATATGTTGAAAGAAATATTGGTTCCTCTATTCAGGTCTTAGAATAATTATAAGTAAATAAATATTATTTTTAATAAAATGGTAAGGGTCAAGAATCTTTAGAATATGGAAGAAGTGATCTATTGATTTCATCATAAAGATAAATTTATACTATTAATATTACAAAATTATTGCTCTAAGTGGTTTTCAAACTTATTTTACACTAGTAACTGTGCCAACTAACTCCATGTTAATGGTACATGTCTCGTCCATGAATTTGAAATTTTTATTTTATTATTTAAATATCACAATTAACCTAGGGAATGTATGTGTACCAGTTCAAGAGTAGAAAATCACTGATCTGAGTTTTAGCCCAGTGGTTCCTAAACTTTAACGACAATAGCACCCTTAAAATGGAACCCTAAGGTTACGTGGAACACACTTTGGGAAACACTGTGTTATCCTACAATCAATGCTCTAAACATTTTTATATCTAGATACAACTACTTAACATTTTTCGTATACCACTTGACCAAATAACTTATTTTATAAATTTTTTCTTTATATTGCATGGTTAGGAAAAAACATTTCATTTGTGTAATGCCTATGAGTTCCATTTGTAGGACGCATATCACAATTTAAGAAATTGCCCTAACTGAGTATATTTGAAAATCCCATGTTCATGCCTTGTACATCATTGATTTTATATTTGCCTTATCTATAGACTAATGGTTTCATTCATCTCATGACGTTTTTTTTTTTTTATATATTGACTTACTTTTCAAAGAATGTGATATTATTTTACATGTATTTTATTGTATTTTATTGTTTTAAGTTATTTTTCCTGTGTAGACTGGCCAAATTGAATAAAAATAAATAAAATGGCCAATGAATCCATTACTAATTATATAAATTTAGTTATAACAAACTTGTATTAAACTCAATTTGTTTACATTAATGTTTCTTTTAACTGTACTTAAATGGAAGATATAAATGAGAAGTGATATTTAAATCTGTTGATATTTATTAACCTAATTGAATTCTATTACAACATAACTTAATAGTAATATATATATATGTATTTTGAAAAATATAATATATTATGTATAATAAAGATAGCTGAAAGATAATCAAGTCTTATAACTAAAACTTTAACATTTTTGTATATATATATATATATATATATATTTATAATGATAAAACTAGCGTATTAACATAATACATTTTTATATATGTATTTTAACAATGAAGAAAGTTATTAAAATAAGAGCAAAATAATATTTTTAGCCTAAATAAAATGTTCATAAAGTTTGAAGTGAGTTAGAGCAAGGATTTTGTACAGGTTCTACAAGATCTGGATGATGTTTTTTAATGTGCCTCTGCAAGAATGTATTAATAACAAATCTGTCATCACATATATCACATTTATAAGGTCTATCTCCTGTATGCCATCTGGTATGTATGCGTAGAGAAGTTTTTTGAGTGAATCCTTTTGAACATAAGTCACATTTAAATGGGCGTTCACCAGTATGTATTCTTTTGTGTTCAACTAAATACTTGCTGACTGTAAACGCTTTGCCACACATTTCACATACATGATTTTTCTCACCAGTGTGTATACGCACGTGGAGTTTTAGATGGTGGGCTGAACTTAGTAGCTTGTTGCAATAAGAGCATTCATATTTTAAGCCCAAGTGTGATTGTATATGTCGTCGATAACTACCTATTCGTCTGAATGCTTTCCCACAAGTTTCACATTGATAGCTAACTGACTCTGAAGAAGTTGTGTGCACTTTCATATGGCTGTACAAATTAGTTTTGGATGTACACAGTTTACTACAACGGTCACATTGGTATGGTTCGGCTCCGTGGTTTTTAATTTCATGAGTGGCTAACTCATCTTTATTAAAAAAGCCTGCTTGGCATGTGTCGCAAAATACACTGTATACTTTTTTATGTCTGTTTTCATGATATTGCATTCGGCTTTTATATGGTGTACGATAGTCACATGTATCGCATGAATAAGTGACACTAGGATGTTCTTCTTTTTTATGTTTTTGACGGGCACACATAGTATCAAAAGTCTTATCACAACAATTGCATTTATATGCAGTATGAGGATGTGCATCATTTTTATGTTCTTTTAATGCATGTTTTGTGTTAAAAGATTCCTCACATTTAGTGCATTTGAAAAGTTTCATTTTGATCTTACGCATTTTGGTCCTATCTGGTTTTTGATCGTTTTCAATTGTGCTGTGTAAAACAAACAAAATAATTGATAAGTGAATTATTTGAAAAAAGGAAAATTTAAGAAAGGTAATTCTCATCATAAAAGATAAATATCAAATACAAAATAGACCATTAAACATATAACTTACGAATCTAATTCAATAGAGTCTTTTGTTTCTATATCAGATAGATTGTTTTCAGACCAACTTTCGGGTTCATTGTATTCAGATTTATATTCTGCATGTTGGTCTTCATAATTTATAGTGACCACTGGTTCAAAACTACTAGAAGCCTGTTGGTAAAAATGTATTCATTAAAATAAATGTATAAGCTTTATCCCAACAAATTATGAAATGTTACAGATTATTCTTATTGATATAGCATATTAATGAAGTCAACATTAACTGTTTAACCACATAGTCACTAGCCAACCATCAAATGATTGAACAAAATAATTTACAATTTTATTCTATTAAAAATATGATTTATTGATTGTACTTGAACTAATACCCAAACTAGGTATTTGCAAATGAATATATAATTAATGTGGAAAAGTAAACAGATATTTACATGATAACTGTACTTATTGATTTAATTAAATGAGATGTTAAATAAAATGTACTTTTAAATAATTTAGGTCGATAAAGGTAAACAAAGTTACAAATGTTTAATGTTAATCGGTTGACGAAAATAAATCAAAGTGGTATGGGTTTTAAGTTTTTTTTTTCACGAGCTGTATGATGATGTAAACATTTTGGAAAGTAACGGGCATTGCTGTTGTTATAATATATGCAACAAATTGTTGCGACCACAATCATAGGAAAGTTATCGAATACAATACTAACATTCCACTGTATCAACCCCATGACTGATGGTAACACGGGCGTTATTGTAAAAAACCTAGTACAGTCGTTTCACTTACCATATTGTGCTGTGCGTCCACTAACTGATCAAGTTGTTTCTGGCACTCGAGCGCATTGACGTAGTACGTGTGAAACTCGTTGACGGTGTCCCTGCACTTGACGCACACGTGCTTGGGAAGCTGGTCATCGCGTGATATTCGGACTTGGAGGCATTGTGCGATCTTGTCGACCAGTTCGTCGAACACGTCGATGGGCCAGTCGACCACAGCCAAGCATAACCGGCACACTTTCGTTAGTTCCATGTAGTCGTCGTTGTCGGTCACGATGACATTGACCGTCGCCGCCACCACCACCTCTGCCAGTGACCACAGTCAACAGGGAGGGATCACCGTGCGCGGAGGAGGACGCAACGTTGTCAGCAGCTGCTGAAGTCGTGGTCATCGCCAGTCGAGCCGGCACATACGCATCTCGAGCCACGGAGGTGCGCGTATTTTTACCCCGTCGCGTTGTTTACAGGGCAACGGCGACCAACAACCCAACTTATTAGTAACTGCACTGATAAGCGCAATCCATCCACCGTCTGATACGACGGGTGATACCGCGACTCTCATCCACCTAGTCACTCGTACAATATATATCCAGATCCAAGGTTTATAGAATTCAATGGTATTAACCACGGTCTGGGACCGTGGTATTAACTGTGCGATTGACTGCTGAAGCACACGAACAGATCGAGCTACCGGTGACCGTCACGTGAGTTTTTTGCTCTCTTCTAGTCTTCTATGACCAACCGACCGACCGTAATATTATGTTCCGTGCGCCTCTCTTCGTTCCACTGCGACACTATGTAGAGAATGGTTCTATGATTTTAAGATTTTCTTACTTTGGAAGAAGAAATTAATATTAACACTGAAATGTTGAGTTTTATATTTAAATAAAATTACTAAAATCGATTTAAGTCATTCAAAATGACTACTATTTACATTATAGAAATATATTTATAATTGCTAGCTTTGAAATTAGATTTATTTAAAATATTAGTAGTTACAGAAACAATTACATTTGTATTGATGTATTGATTACATTTTTAGTTGAAATTTTTATGTTTTAAAATACGAAAAAAAAAATTATGCAAGAGTTCCCCGTCACCTGCAGGTTTGTTTAAAATTGTATTAAAAGAGTTAAAATTAATATCAAGAAGATAGCTAATTTAAATTGTAATCAGAGTAAAGTAAATGTAAAAATTCAGAGATTTATTTATTTAAATGAAATATTTTAAATTGTATGAATGATTATTGATTTCAGTAATTCAAAAATTGTTATGCAATAATTAGTATAAATCAAGTAAAATATAATATAGATAAAAAAACATTAGACGATGAAGAAACATAAATAAAATTGTAATTATATCATTTTTAGTTGATTTTTAAAATATTAATGTTTTAAATCCAAAAAAAATAAATAAAAATATTAAGCAGCTCCCCGGATCTTGAAGGATTTGATTTAGATTTTAATAAGAGAGTTATTATTAAACAACTGCAATATATTATCCTTCATTTTTTTTGTAACTAAGGTCATTTATTGACATCATGATACATTATTATATTAATCTTTAGGCAATATAAATGTATAAATACATAATACACCTAATAAAATGTCAAGTGTTTTCAATGGGAAATTATGACGCATGCTGACGAAAGTCTGTTTTGTAGCCGCTGCATAACAAAGGCACAGGCGTACAAAAATGTAATAAAAATTATTTATAAATATTATTATTATCAATGTTTGGTTGTATAAATTATTTTAATTTCAATAAACTCTTATTACTAATATTATTATTAATTATCATAAAGTCTGCTTATTTTTATACTCGACACATTTTAAATCTCGATAAATACCTATTATATAGTAATATAAAATATTATTCAATGTTTTAAGATAATAATTACAAAACATATTATAATGTTAGGTATATTGATTAGTATGTAGTAGGGGCCAGTAGCACAACACCACACATCATAGGTTAAGAAATAAAAACAATTTTAATAAATATCCGTCGTTATATTTCAAATATACATAATACATTTTAAATTAGAAACAGTTAAACTGTTATAATTTCAAAACTTAAATTCGTAAATAGTAATCATCAATATTTGTTCGTAAATATCAGCTTTTAATTCCTTTACTGATTTTTGTAATGGATTGACAACTTAGTAGATTTTTTAAAAGAACAATGATTTTTAAGAAACATGTATAATTGAAACTCTTATTTAAATCTATTTGTATTAAAACCAAAAAAAATGTTTGGACTAACAACAAAAATACCTCCAAATTAGATTGTGTCGAACGTGATGAATTAATAGGATTAAAATGTTTTTTTTTTTATAAAATATCATTTCTTTGGTACACAAATATATGTATGGTCTGCGTACAAAAATATACAATACATTTGGCCCTGTTGATACTATGTCTCATATGCCTGCTTTAACTTAACATACCTAACCCTGCGTATAGAGTGCACGCAGCCATGTATATGTCTTATGGCTGGGGGTCATTCTGTTAATTTGTCCGACACCGAGAATGTTACCATGACGTCATCGTCATGAGGGTATCGATATTTCCGACAAAAACATCGATGTTTTAAAAAATCCATGTTTACCTGAATAAGTTATATGAAAAATTTTACCTATTTGAATGCCTGATACAATTCAAGAGTGAGGATAGTAGTCAGAAAAAACTATATAATATAATAATATATATAATAATATATAAAAAACATAATTTCTTATATGTCGTGTCTAAATGAATTATAGCTTTTACCACGGTGTTTTATAAACCATTACGAAACGTGTCCTTAGAAGACTGCGAGTATATATATTTTTTTATAACACGACTGAAAAAATAGTATTCAACCTATATTTCTTTTAAAAAATACTTAAAGTATCTACACTACATACAGATACATCGGTTTATGTCTTGTTTCTACTGAATATAGTTGACATATACATGTACCAATGTATCTGTATGTAGTGTAGATACTCTTAGTTTTTTTTTTAATTATTAAGTATTATTTATAAAACGCAAATATGTATATAAGTTCATCTGCCTGTTAATGACCGTTTTCAGAGCTTTGTCGTTGAACACCTCTTCTCAGTCTTTTACTCCGTGAACTTCAAAACATGCTCCTTTGAAAAGCCTCTTTTGAGTTGGTATATGGGGATAAGCTGCTACTGCTCGGTAAATTCATATTTGATTGTCAAACATTAAAATAATTAATTAGTTGATATTCAAACGCCACTATTTTATTTTTATTCACCCGTATCATACGGTGGTGGCTTCAAAACAATTCTTCGTCAACCTAGGTCGTTAGTCAGCTCCGCTTACCGTTTTATACATACTAAGTGTATTATATTGCTTAAAGAGCAATGAAATACTTTTATTATTATTTCAAAAACTTAAAATTGTATATATTATAAAAAATATTAGTAGTTGAATAAACATAAATTAAATTGAAAAATGAATAAAAATCGATATTAAATATTTCGTTCAAAAAAAGTATGATTTTTTTTAGTATACGATGAAATTAATTAAATTTAATTAACTAGATAATGCTAATGTATGGCCCGGATTTAAATGCATAAAAAATCATTGGTAAATTTCTTAAATAGTAAAATACATACTATATTTACTATAATAGCAAAATTCCTGTTATTATGTAAAAGAAATCATCGAAATTGCAAAGTTACCCGGCCTCTAATGGTATTTATTTTATTTTGTGAAGTATAATATGATAAACAATAATGTATTCAATAACCTACACATTTATCGATGCACAGACTGGCTAGTCGAAGTTACCGACAAATCCACAAATCTAGATACTTATCTAATACAATAATCTCAACCCTGAACGGCCTGAACAAATACATAATTCTGTACTCACATAAAATATGATTGCCCAGGGATCGAGTTATAAGTCACCTAATATTTTATGTTTTGTTCTTATAAATGTATACTTCACGATATCGAGATTAAATATGAAAAATAATTTCAGTGCATATTAAAACAATAAATATTAAATAATCGTTAAAGAAGATACCTGTAAAATCGATTATAACTAATTTCGGCTATATAATAGACGTATTAAAAACCTCGTTCCCTATACCTTTTTCACGATCACACAATGGATCTAGGGGTCTTACCTTAATAAAATCGAAGTAGTGCGGGCTTATGTATGTATCTGTCACCAGTGTTACTCGTGGTTTTCTGAATAGTTTTCTGGAATATGGCTATTAATATGGCCGCGTTCATTGTTGAAATATTAAGTAAATTAATTAAACAGTGTTTCACTATTCAAGTATAGTAAAAAATTGAAGATTGATAAAATCGTATTTTTCACTATTTATTCATTATAATTTATAATTTATGAGCAATAGTTCTAAGAAATGAGAATTCGTCTTAATAAAAATGAAAATGAAAATATTTAATAAACGTCAGTATAATATAATAAATTTAGACGAGTTATATTGACATAAAATTCTCTCAACGGTGATGCCCGCCGGCACATAGTTATCCGCAGGGCCGTAGCAAGGGGGGGGGCGAAAGGTACCTACGCCCCGGGCGCAAAAATGAAAAATTTGCATTTTATGTTAAAAATTACAACGATCAATGTTGTATATATTACACACAAGAACTTCAACGTAATCTATATTAATTGAGCAATTGTTAAAAATAATATCTAATGATCATAATAACTTTTTATAAACGTATAAAACCAATACTAGTTAATAAATACAATCGATCAATATACAGAGAGTCTTAAGACTTGTGATATAATACTAGTATAGTTTTATATTATGATGTGTCCGCAGTCAATATTATAATATGTTTAAACATAATTAAATAATAATAATATAATATTAATAATATTCTACTATCTTATTAGTTATTTTTATTAAGTTGTTTTGTGGAAATGTGGAATTACCAATGATGTTTGCGTTTTCGCTGTGCTTCGATGACACCCGACGCCACGACGATAACGAATCGTTTTTATCTAATTATTATTATTTTGTTAAACCATTTTGTTTTTAACCTCCGCTAAGACTAGTTACACAATTATCATTTTGTGAGTATAAATAATTTGTTTTTTGTTTAATTCGTTATTTTATGCTCTGAATGACGAAAATAACCACCTCTAATACACTGCAGTCTACAGTTGTATAGTGCATAATTTGTTTAACATAAATTTATACATTCAGTTAGCCCAGTTAGGTAAGTACCTATATACTGTACATTTAAATAATGATTTAAAAAATTGAACTGTAATATTACTAAAATATATTATTATATCAGGGGCACAGCGTGCCTGTAAGCACTGTAAGCACTGCTTACACTCGAAAAGAAGGAAAAATAAAAAGTTAATATTAATGTTATTATAATAACAAATTACAATTCAAATTGAATCTTTGACGTTTGACTATTAATTATTTTTAGCTTTTAATAATAATAGAAATAATTAATCTCATGTTTAAAATTATAAGATAACTATCTAATATCTTGACGAACACAGCCATGTTTTAGTCGTCGCCGTCGGCCGTAGCGTATAATAGTGGAAATCTATTTTCATTCTATTAATACTTGGTATCGACGCGAATTGCCGTCGTGTAACGTGTTCTGAAACTGCTTACGTGAGCTAATAGACACGATATACGTACAGTGTTGTAGAGGGGGTTCGTATTTATACCCAACTTGTAAGCACTTATAATTTTGCATATACCTACCACAATACCAAACGGTTTATTATTATTCTTATTTCCGATAAGGCGATATGGTAACCGGCGGCGTGTGTGTTGTGTAGTTGTCGATTATAAAATAGAGTTAAAATTATAAGGAGTTGTCTATATTTTTTACCAATTACATGTTTTTGACTGTAGAATTATTAATTAATTTTTAATGTAATAGTTGTTCTGCTTATACTTTCTCAAATTCCACGCTACGCCACTGTATTATATTCAGTGCTCGACTTGGAAAAATTAAAGTAGGGGGACTCTATTAAGTTTTAAAAAAGGAGCGTCCCCATCACTTGTTAAACGTTATCAAGCCGTGGAGGCTACGCCCCCACACCCCCTAATCTCCCTCTTTAAATCATATAACAAATATTTATGAAAATCAAATTCTGCCAATTAAATTTTCAAATATTTTATCTGAGCCAAATTTTTTTTATCAACAATTACCAAAAAAAAAAGGAAAAAAAATCAAACAATTAAATTTCCTATAAGTTGCTTAAAAATTAGTATATTATTTTTTAAAAATAATGACCAAAAGAAAATGCCAATCTAAACAACTGGTAAAATTTTCAAGTTTCTGCGACTAATACTCTTTGTAAAATAACAAATATTTAAAATTGTTTGAGGATAAAACGTTATTTTATGCAATTTCGTAAAAATTTAAATTGCAAACGGTCATAAAAATTTTCCTTTAAAGCCCAGTAAAATTTTTTTTATAGATATTTGAATAATAACTTGTGGATAACCTTGTGTTAACATTTTGAGCCTTAAGTATCAACAGAAAACATTTTATCGATTTTTAACTACAAAATAACTTGCAAATTATCG
>JAIPRK010002609.1:0-16227 GCA_025469195.1 Chaitophorus viminalis | reverse complement strand
AACATCCTGCAGTACAGCCATATTATACATAGACATGATATGTATTTCAAGAAGATGCTATTATTTTACAAGGTATAATATAATAGTTATTGGATTACTGCATATTATATGCATTACTGTATTTTAACGCAATGCGTTTTTTCAAATACTGTTTATAATCATTTCATCAGATAATAGTTATATTTTATTTCCATATCCATTTTACTATAGTATTCGTTATATATAATACGTAATACGTATACACGCATATGTACACAGTATATACGTAATATGTAGAATGCACCGGGGAACAACGCATGACGCAGAAGGGTTTTCTCGCAAAAATCGTTGTAAATGTGCCGTATGTGCGTATACATGCGATGTGACTGATTGACAAATGACAATGTAGACATGTAGTACATCATGGATAATAAATAATAACTATTCGGAGACATAGTTATGGACTACGGGTAAGTGCATTTCTTTGAGGGTAAATAAGGGTGTGAGCGCGTTATTATTGCTATTTGCTATTGTGTGTCGCCAACGCCAAGAAAAAGCCCTCGCCTCGTTTGCAATTATCGTCGTGCTCAGGTTGTGTACATCATATATTATAGTGAAGTGCACATTATTACAAACTCTACCTACGTCCTATAACAACAAAACATTTTACTCGACAAATATATACACGAATTGCACACCCATTATTATTTATTACACCTACAATAACACTCTATATGTTTTAGATCTGACGTAATGCTACAAATTACGAGTATAGACTATATTATAACTATTATATATTATGTAGGTACAGTCGATTGTTGGGTATCGTACAGATAGTAATAATAATAATAATAATAATAATAGTATTACAATAACAACAATAAAAACAAAAACAAATTTGAACTTTTACTAAAAAAATTTTAATTTTACACACGTCATTGTGGATACGTGGGCGAATATAACTTCCTACACGAGACCTAAAAGGAAAAAAAAAAATAAAAAATACTTATGTTGTGTCCTACATTGTCGAAAAATGGAATATGTATGTTTCTAAACGCAATAATAAAAATTCTTATGTCAGTAAGTGTACATGTACTATAGGTGTTTACTGTTTATATTTATTATTAAAATATATTTCATATATAAATGTAATGATCATTATCATTTTTATAATTACCTATGTAATTATAATAATCCAATGTGGATGTCAGCTTTATCGATAAGCTATCGTCATACACTATTAAGTGTAGAAACCACATATTATAGCAATTAAAACTAGAGCAATTTTATTATATTAATCTATACTATAATATTATATTCCGATAATGACATTTAATTTTTATATTCGTGTAAAAATAAACACATCACATTTGTAAGCGCTAACATATGTAATTGTTTACCTGCTATTCTCGTATAGGAACTCACTATTCCCCTGATACGTACATGTCGCTATGTGAATGAGGGTACCATGATAATAATTAATAATAATTAAAAAAGAATAACGTGAACGCACGACATTTACGTTTTGTTCGAATACCATACGTCTGGATCGGAAACAAAAAATAAACGCAGGCTCAACAATTTTGAAAATAAAGTTGTAGTATACGTGATAGTATAGACTTCAATCGGGAGCGTATTTAAAGGGGAGTCAAATGAAGTGACTTCCCCAGCAAAAAATTCCAGGAGGCATTAAATTTTTATTCGATAAATAGTAACTGAAAATTTGAAAACAATTATTTTGAAATAATTGTTACATACAGTACGTTTTTTGTGCCTAAATAATAGACAAGGTTTTATCAAAACATTGTGATAAAAAATGATGAATATATAATGATAAAAACAAAGGTACAACTTTAATCATATATTCATATTTTACTTCAAACTTCAAAGTATAAGTTGTATAATAGATATCAATACTCAGCAATTCCATTTTATTTGAATACTATCAGCATAAAATACGCTGCTCTGATACTTAAATGTTAGGGTCCCGATTGCCAAATATAGGCACGAAGGGGAGTACTTAGACATACCTGGCCAGAGGCCCTCTCCCATCAATTTACAAGCATATGTAGGTAAGTAATGTCTTCTAAATGTATATTCAAATAATATACAATATTGTATATGTTTATAATATATATTTATTATTATTGCTAACCGTTTCTATTTGTAGTGATGATAAAATCTATTTTATAGTGTCACATTAACTCTATAATTTGCTGTTTAAATAAATGATAATATTTTAACTATACGTGTATTTTATAATTATAATAACACATATCAACTATCAAACACTTTAATGGCTATTAGTATACGTATATGCCAAGATGTATAGGTACATTTAGCGTGGAAGAATATTGAAAGTTCCAAAAACCGTTTGTCATCGTTGTTGGACAACGAACGATAAACAATATTTTAATAGCAGTACAACATTGAGTTGGGTAGTGTTTATATAGCGTACGACAAAGAGGATTGGCTGAAAAAAAAGGAAACGACAAGTTTCTCGACTTGGGCTGCATCCAGGCAGGGTGTGTGTAAGTGTGTTGATCTCATTTCGAGATTTCCGATACATCTGCAGTTGTTAGAATTTACACTAGGGTTTCAACAGTAGGTTCCTAACCCAACTTATATTCATGAATTTGTAATATTTCTCGTCGAAACTTAGAAAGTGTAAATATAATATATACTATAGTTCAACTGAACCCGGTGTAGTATGGTTAATACATGATAGTTTATAACGCGGTTACCTATATGCGATGAAATAACTTGCAGATCTAAATGGGAACATTGGAAAGATAATCACGTCGTTAGGTGATTATTCAAACGCAAATTTGCAACCGTTTATAGAACTTGCGAACCAACTATATGACGTATATTGTTATTAATTGTATCCACCAGATTAAATAAAATTACCAATAATCTAGTTACAAATAATTTGGTTTCCCAATACACAGCATTAGGCGATATATTATACTCGTCAATCATGTTTATTAAATAAAAGTGACAAAAGTGTACAACGATCACAATATTTATTACTTGCATCATGCATATTATTTAATATTTTCATACGGAGGCATAATATTATAATAAAATAGGAACACAACACATTTTATTTTATATGATACACCCCTCTTGTTGCACTCGCATTAATCTAATTATGTCATAATAATTCAGGCAGCGTGGTAAATGTTAAATATTGTAATAAATAAAATATTTGTATAAATTACACGCATGGAGTACGAATAAAATATGTATACGCGCGTTATAATTTTGAGTTTTAGCGAAAGTCCATTCAGCAATGATGCGATGTAAGTCCACATCATGAAGCAAAATGAAATGTAAATTTGGAAGACTGTATAAGCAGTGAATAAAATATGAATTATGTATACGTTTGGCTAGCCCTAGATTTTTATTATTTCTTGGTTTTGTGTTTGACATAATAAATTACAGTTGTCTTATCTTCTTATTTATAAAAGTTACATCGTCATATAATATTATATAAATATGGGCATGACATCGAATAAAAACATCAATAATTCCCATAGTAAAATCAAATGAAACAAGAGTTGTAGGTATATAAATTATGTACGCTAAGTAGAGAGTATGCTTATAAAGCAAATACTTCGATACGACGCAATAAAAACACGCCAGTCGGATATAGTTCTTGGTCGATTAATTTCTCAGACAGGAAAACGTCGTGTTGGACGTGAAGGAGTATAGATATCTATATGTTTGAACGTTGCAGATTGTAGTAGTGTAAGACACTATACGTATTACATATAGTTATCGTGTTTAAGTTGGACAAACAACTCGGAACGATCTTGTTTCAATACTTGAAATTTGAATAATAATAGCTATAATATAACCGACAGTTGTGTCTCGACATATAAATTTAAATTTTAGCCACATAATAATGATCTAAGCAAATTATAAACAAATTATCTTCATAGTTTTTCAAACTAATCGTTCATATTATTAATGCACTCGTGCACAATATACGCACAGTATACGCATCCACCACATTAAACAAAGTCTTGAGTAAATATAATATTCTTTACCACTCGAGTGGTCGCCAACAATATTCTTTCTGTAGGGCAAAACGCGGCACGAAAGACGACCGACCGTACGATGTTCATACAATGTATCTGACGGGCATTTATATAAATACCAATCGACGGGTCAAGTCATTAGCGAAACACTGATGTACACGTGGGCATGTGCAAGAGAAATATTAATGGACATCCTTTTAAAATGTCAATCCAACATAATTAAGCTCGTTGCGGCGTGTTTTAAAATAGGCGCCGCGCGGAAGGCGAACATCTTTTAAGAACATAGAGGTATATTATATATATATATATATATATATATATATATATAAAACACATATTCAAACATTCTACAATATACATATTGTATATAGTTACTATACGTGCACTTAGCGACAAAAATAATTGCGCTCTCGGGATTTATACATATATAACCGTATATTAATTATGATGTATTTTGAGATGTTTGTACATGGTAATATTATTAATGTACCCAAAAATTAAACATATTTACATTTTTTTAATGATTGCTGTTAGAATTTTTATCCTCCGTCTCGACTGTTATGCTCATCTTTTCGTTTCGTACATTTAATGGTTTTCTGAAAATGATTAATTTACGATCGTTGAAGTATCCACGATGATATCCGATAGTCAATTACAGCACGTTACAAATATTTTGTTTGCACACAACAACATTAAGATCATATTATTATCTAAACTGGTTTTAATGAATGTTTTTTTTTTCCTCGAAAAAGTTAAATCTTGATTTGATTTCCTTAAATCATTTGTGAACAGGCATACATGCGCATCGCGAATTATACAGCTCGTTTTTGTTTAATAGACTTTTTAATGTCCACCATCAGTTATTTATTTATTTATTTTTTTTTTTTACGTACTTAATGGGTTCGTGAGAAATATTTCATGAGAATTTATATTCGATTTTGTAAATCAATTTTATACCACACAATACAAATTGCAGGAATATGAAATGGTTTGCCGAGCGCTGAAGAATCTGGAATCGTTAATTCCGGTATATAAATATTTATATTTATACACACATTTATGTGTTTCATAGTTTTACTCAAATATAATTGGAAAAAAAATAAAAAATAATAGAACCTAGTGAAACATGTTTTTCCTCTTATTTTAATCTGTAAGATATTTTTTCCTATGTTTCGGTGGCTATTATAATACGTACATGCCATTTAAATATAATTTTTTTTTTCGACTGAATATTATTTGATGTTATAATTATTAAATCCTCTATACAATATCCGATACCATAATATTGTCTCTATTCGATTTGTGATGTTATATCTGAACGGATGAAGAAAAAAAAAATAGAGAAAAAATTTAAAATACACATATTTAGTGATTTTATTTATAAATATACAAAAATATAACTGTGCGACACATATATAATACATAGTCTTTCACATACTATGTGACAGCTATATTTTAATATTAAGCTCCACATCATTTATGGATTGAAAGTAGAGAGTTCAAAAGTAACCGTTATTCATATTATTTTAATTACTTTTCAATTGATAAAAAACGAATATACTTCAAATCCGTCCACCTCAGTAATAAAAAATGTTTTCACATTGATCACATGTCTCTCTCGTTTAAATATTTGCAGTGAAAATGACTGTCTCGCAAAATTACAACTTGTACTCACATTATATATTTTAAATAATCAGGGCCGGATTTTGGTCTAGGCCCGTGAAGTCGACTACCGATTAGATGTACAATTTATACATGTGTGCATTGTATAGTCGCATTGTTGCACTGGACTATTAACAAAGAATTTGTCAAATAAGGAATAAATACAATTCTTGGCAAATGTTATCGAGGCCCACGGCGGCTCCTATGCTAATTCCTGTTCTGCAAATGATAGTCTTCAGTTATCCACGTACAAGAGCTATATAAGAAATATTCAACAGCTTGGAGTGAAAATGAATAACTAATTATTTTGAAATTTAACCTTAAGATTCTTAAACTTATTATACGATATCGAAGTTTTGAAACACATATTGCAGTGCGTGATGATATGTAGAAAATATACTTATTGGAAGAAAAATGTTCTCAAGATTTATGAAACTTATCCTTCTTGCATTCGCTCATCGTTGATTACTGATTTCGTATAATACACATACTAGTTCTGAGTTTCTGAAATTGTATGATGTATTAAATGTTGCGATTTTTATTTTTTTGACGATTCTAAAAACAAATTTTAACTCCGAGGAAAATTTGTGAAACCAAGCAATAAAAGATATAGGGAAAAATGTGCTGACGAGTTTAGCATTTTCACGCGAGCTATAATAATTCGACATACTTACGCCTTCTGCAGTCACATCGTATACATGAAAGTGTTGCAGCTTGTTTACATATATATATATATATATATATATATATGGGGGAGAAGGATCGGTCTCATGCGGATCTACAGAAAACGTTTCGACTGAACGGTTCAGTGCGCCGATCCTTAATCATGTATGCGCGAGTCGCATCACACACCGTCATGTATATTGATATAATATCTATACAGGGATCACTTCATGTTTATATCGCAAGTAATACCGAATAAAAAGATGTTAAAAAAAAATGCAATTTGTACTCGTATACTCGTACTCTGCACATAATTGGATACTTACTCTGTTTATATTTGAACAACATGCGCGGTCTGTACGAGACGCAGCATGCAATGCGATTTAATAATGTTAATTCTTAGTGTATAAACAAGGCGAAAAAATTCGAATTCTGCTGCGGTTACACTGCTTGGACGTTATCGTGATTTAATGGTTAAGAAATTATTGTCGTTTACATATTATTATACCGTATACGATCGCGTGTATATATAAATATATATACATATTATGATAATACAGCGGTCCGAAAACGTATACCTACAAGATAGTTTTTCGTCCACACGATACATAATGAAGTGTACGGAATAGGGAGGGAACTTTATCATAAATGCCTCCAACGAAGACGAGACCGACGTCGTTGATTTTATTTTCCTCGGGGAGAAAAAAAAAACTAGACCTGTGCACATGTGGCGCTCGTTTGAATTATAATACGTATAATTGGACACGTGAAGAGAAAAAGATACACGCCACTCGGGCTGTTTTACGTACATATATTGTATTATGAACCCCAGTGGAAACATATACCGCAGTCGCTGTGGGAATATTAATATGTGTACGTATTATGTGTTATATTACAATTTATCTATACGTATACGTACACGTACATAAAAAATATATTCGAGCGTAGCTGATATGCGCGCACGTCAACCCGTTTGGTTTGTTTCGGGGAATAGGTAATAATAACGATGACAATGTTGTACACGATAAGAATATCGTCGAATCCGATATCGGTGAGGACGTAATTCAAACAAGACACTACCTACTGCAGGAGTTTTTCGTCCGACACAATAATAGGTAATGTACAAACAACTACTAAACATCAACCGGTATTAACCCATGAGCATATTATAATATCCATGGTACCTATATATACGTACTGCAGTCAACACTCGGAGATAAGCTTGCGCGTAAATATTATATAGTCATGTCAGGTATGGAATGCAGTGCCGAAAGCCACATAATCGTTCAAGAAGTATTCTTCTCGAGAAATATTCGTCGAACGGTTTCTCGGCATATAAAATATTCCGTGGATGGAAAACGTGTGTAATATTATTATATGCAGTGGTTAAATTTAAGAGATGGGTGGGGCACGTAACCCCTTGCGTTGTGTTACTCTTCATTTTTCTCTATATCATAGCGTAGTTATAATTTTTCATTTTATTTGGGTTACTTTTAGATCAATTTACTTTGCAACGCTTTAATTGTATTTGACTATACTTAGAGCTTATATCTTTGATGGTTTTTCTTATTCAACTACTGAATGTATATAAATTTATATTTGTGTGACATGTGTGTGTGTGTGTGTGTGTGTGTGTACAGTCGAAAAGGGCGGAAAACGTTAAGGTCTTAGATGTTTGTTGTTAAAAATTTCTCGAAAAACTGACAGATAACGATACCAAATATGTGCGAGTAAAATACACGCGAATCATGCTTACAATAAAGGTATGCACTTTTGTTTTTCAGATAAATTTTCGTTGTTTTAATTCGAACACATTTTTATTATTTATTATTTTTCAGTACTTATAGGTATAGTCCATAGGTATATTCGTATATTGTCTATAGTGTATTGTCTCATGAAATCGAAAACTACGGTAAATAAATAAACTTCTGGATGATAATGATTTTAAAAGCACAGAGTCATTTAATATTTATCTGTACGTTAGAATTATACTTTAACAATGATGAATCATTGAAATCAAAAAACGATTCTGAGAAAATAGAAAAAACACTCGGTTATAGGGTGCTTCGAACTTTAAAGCGATAATAATTTTTGAACTCTAGGTATAAATAGTTTATATCATACGATGTAATATGTACATGAAATACAAATTGATCTTTTTGTTACATTATTTCCAAGTTATGATTTAACATGTAAGAAAATACTTCTGAAAAAAAAGATCAAAAATTGTACCTTTTATGCACCATCTACAGTGTATATTTTTATAGGCATCTGAAAGAGTTTACAACATGAAACTTTTGGTGTAGATTGAACAAGTGAAAAAGTATTCACCGAAAAAAAAGAAAAAAAAAATGCTCGTAGAACCAATCGCGTTTACGCTAAGAACCCAATATACGGACGCTAAACATACAAATATAATTACAAAATAACGCACATTGAAAGTAGTACACAGAGTTGATTGCGCGAGTACATGTTATATTCATTAAGTATGTACATTATGAATCGTTATTACGATACGTAACTTACACTCGTATTATTATGAGCCGTTAGTCTTGAACGACATTTCGGTCGATAAAAGGAAAACAGCCAAACAGTGTAACGCGTACAATATGTACTGCTATATTGGTCACAACTCAGTACATAAACAGACATCTGTGGACCACATAATATTATTGTACACGCACATCGCATACAGCTGGGATAACTGATATAATTAAGACGAGTTTAATGGAAATAAATAGTCCCGTTAAGATATTATTATGGTTGTATACGCGCACTGTATCCCACTGCAGTGCGTATATACGTGGGAACAATGACTACGCACGCGCGCGTGTGTGTGTGTGTGTGTTTGTATACTTACGTACATTATAATAGTATATATAATAAGTTCACAGTTGCGCTTTTTTAATCGTTCAATAAATCGTCCGTACATTCTGTATAATATATAGAATATTATACGTACGTCGCAGCATTGCAGTGCGCACTTAATCGATTTTTGTGTCCATACGAAACGTTCTATACTTAGGTATAATATATATATATAAATATATATAAATACAGTTTCCGTCAATTTGGTGTACAGATCGTGTATATCCTATTGTATAATATACAGCACGTTATGAACTCTATTCCGAGGCATTTTCCCCTGCATACTGCCCGGAGTTCATAAAATATTTCCATGATCGTCAATAATTGCTAAGGCGCGTGCTGATTGCAGAATATGCTATTCTATAATCGGTTTGATATATCACTTTTTTATTCAAACAGCATTTGCACACGGTGAGAGAGGGTAGAATGGCGCTTGAATATTGAAATTTAAAAGCTAAATTATGAATGCGCTTTATACATCGGGTCGCGTGCTGTAATGTGATAAAATAATATATGAAACCAAAATACGAGTATAGTATAACAGAGGTGCGGCAGAATTTTGAATATTCTATAGAATCGTCCTTGTGCAGAGTAAACGCGTGCTGCGTGAATATGCGTGTACTGTTATAATAAATTATTTAAACTTTGATGATGGACGATTATGATGACACTTGGTTTTGTTTTCCACTAAACTGCACTAGCGTGACATTTCCCAACGATCAGTTCAATGCGGCAGAGGGGTTAATGTATAACATTCTGCACTCCCACCATGAATAATAATATTACACTCTGCGGTGCACATCACGAGCCCCGAACGAGGAAATAAATCGAAATCGCGTTTATTATGTAATACGTTTTAAGTATGTTTCGGGTTCGTATGTCGCGTACGTTTAGGTTTGAGCGGGCCAAGTTCTTGGACGTGAATAATTCGGCGTTCGGATATAACTGCGTTTTGGTGACGTTTTCCCAAATTGCTGTGTGCCTGTGTCCAAACCGCGACGACGACGACGACGACGACGTGCATGCGAGAGCCGAGTGGACCGGACGTCCGGTCATGGTGGCCACGAATTGAATCCGGTGCAATATATTATTATAATATTAAATAGCTGCCGCTGTCAGCATGTTTGTCGGTCGTTTCGCGCAGAATCTCGCTTTGGTTATACCCTACTTGCCCCGTTTCCGTGTACCTCTTACCCATTGTGCACAGCGTTGCGCAATATGTTGTAATATATTATATTGATAATTATACTTAGAATACTTTTTTTCCCCCCCCCACTAGTTGTTAGTTTTGGAATGTTTGGAAATTAATGTAAATAGTTCATAATTTGTACAAACATAATAATTAATAATGTATCAATATAATATATATGCAAATGGTTATCGTAATTATGGTAAATATTTTACTCTTCAATGATTAAATACATTTTTATTACATCTCAATAACATAATAGTTTATTTTAGTATTTTTCAAAATTTCATAATAGTCATACGTATCCTGTCGAATACAAATATATATATATATATATTAATACCTAACTGGATTATAGTCACTACTAGACGTGGTTGCAATCGTTTGCAAATTAAGAATGTCCATATTATGGCACATTATAATGATACAAGCACGTATATGACCTAACCCAGATGATAATCATACAATCAATTTTTATTTATAGCCATTACGAGTATTGTTTAATATGAAAATCCCCTTGGATATCAAGTATTATAATTTAAATAACAATTGGAGTACGGTTTCCAGAAGACGGTATAATTCATAACTATCTATGCATGTTTAAATATTATTTTTGATATTGAAATGAATTCGTCTTTTGCGATTTCAGTATATATTTATAACTTTTAAAAAAAACCTGATATAGTACTAATTATATCTTATATATAGTCAATTTACTTATAAAATTAATACCTAAAAATGGGTAAATGTTTTGGTTCGATATGAAAGAGAATTCGTGCATTATTCAAGAAAAAAAGTCAGGAAATGAAACCATAAGTTTCAGAATTTTAGATTTTGAATGGAGTGATGGAATCTATTGATTTTACAATGATATGTGTGTTTTTTTTTGTGTGTCTGTCATCACGTTTTGGGGCAGTAAAAATGCTTCGATTTTCTTAAACAGCAACTAATCTGAAAGGAAAGTGAATTTAAAAGCTACTTTGGCAAGTCAAAAATCCAACTCTTTCTGAACTTTTTAAAAGCGTCGAAAAAAGCGATGATAAAATTACGAAAAATGGGAAATTTTACACAAATGCACGTTTTAACAAAATACATTTTTTTAAAATGCTCTAACTCAAAAACGAAAAATCGCAAACACTTGAAATTTTCACCAAATCTTTATATTAGCTTTGTATATACATGGTTAAGTTAAAAGTTTTCAAAGTATTTTGACTTATTTACAGACCATTTCAATTTTCAATTTTTATAAGTTTTTTTTATTGAAATATCTATAAAATTTATTTGGCTGTCCGAAAACTCTTGAAAATTTAATACAATATTTATTATAAGTTATACTTATTGTAAATAAAAAATATCGGAGATCGTTGAACTCAAATTTTTTTTATAAGCCCATAAACTTCAAATTTGTATAACATGTGTCAAAATCATGCTAATTTGCAAGTTATTTTGTAGATAAAAATTCATAAAATTTATTCTGTTTATACTTAAGGTTCAAAATTTTAACACTTGGTTATCCATAAGCTACTCTTCAAAAATCTATAAAAAAAAATGCCTACCGGACTTAGAGGAAAAAATTTTATGACCATTTTAAATTTAAATTTTTACGAAATCGCAAAAAATAGTGATTTATCCTCAAATCACTGTCTGTAAGAAAAACTGAGTTGCCACTGAGTAATTACGATGTTATATTATGCAAAAAAAAATAAAAATCCGTCCTGACGTGAATGTATATAATATATAACAATATTATACTGCTTTCCGGCCATTGCGGTTATAGCGTTTAAATGTACCAACATAAATGCTGTATAGCGGCTCCAAGAAACAGAAAGAAAAAAGATCAAGTTTACTTTAATCCATATTTGCCAGTCAGAATAACTACTATAGTAGTGTAGTACCTATATATTATATATACAATATACATCATTTCTAAATCCTAATATTTTTAAGTTACTTTACCTCACTTTAATTACATGGTAATGAACAATTATTGTATAATTCTTTTTACGTCTATTATCATGCGTTTTATTTCATCGGTAGGTTACAAAAACACGTACAAACGACATACACGATCACCCGTTAGTGCACCTTTGATATTTTTCCTAGAATTTTAGATGATCAAAAAAAGATAAAGCATGATGTATTCTCGATGAAAAATGCGAGAATGAAAGACAAACCGGATTATTCGACTTTATTTTGCCCGAAACCACCCATATTGCTGCAGTACTGACTCGAGTCGTGACATGCTTACCAGAAAACCACTCAGCACATCGAACTAGACTTAAGTCGTAAAGTAGATAATATTATATATACATAGATCTTAATATTTTTATCATCTCGCGCAAAATCGCATATTATTATATTTATTCTTATATACGACTACGAGTGTATCACAAACCCGGCACGTCGTCGGACACAGCGAACCACGTGTATACACGCTCGATACGTTCACTGAATGTCCGAATAGGAAGTATAAAAAATCTAAATAAAAGCAGCCGCCGTTTTTTACTGTACAATGCACGAGATAAATATTAATCGATGGAAATAGTTTCCCGCGGTTGAATTATATTATTATATGCACACGGGTAGTATACACAGTGTTTCAAAAGTCTTCATTCGATTACCAACTGATATAGTTCGGAAACGGTTAATCGTAGGTTAACGACCCATGTATTAATGGAAAGGTAAAATAGTTTGTTTTTCAACAAGATGGAGCACCGCCGCACTGGAAGTTAGAAGTTCGTCGGTATTTGAAAGGCGAACTCTCTTAGCGGTGAATTGGGCGTAAACGAAACGACGATTTGGCTATTGATCCCTGACCACCACATTCCCCTGATCTCACAGTGTGATGTGCTTTTTTTATGGGGTTCCGTCAAAGATAAAGTATATGTACCACCATGGCACCATTACCTACAAATTTGGAGGAACTGAAAATCAGAATCACAGATGTTGTGAATACCGTGACACTAGATATGATCAGCAATGTTTGAAAATAATTTGAATACCGTATAGATGTGGGGCGACCGGTGGGAGTCGTATTGAACATTTGTAACCAAAGTATAATATTTATATACTTTATTATTATTATTATATATTGTATAATATGTGTGTGCTGTACACGGTCTAACGTCGACACGCTGCATGGAGATAGAACGGCCGCGGCTTGTCGTATATTATATTTTATTATTATTACATATATGTATAATAATATTCTTTGCGAGCCCGAGGGGGCTTATGATTTTTGTAACCGCGTCGCCGCCGACCGCGACGTCGTTTGCTTACTATATATTTACGCATAATTATTGATCGTGCTAGTAATGATTTTGACACCTTAATAATCAACTGAAATTATAATATGTACGTACATGTTGCCGCAGTGCATATGTGTATATCCGACGCGACGACCAGCGATTTTAATAGGCGCGCGTGTACAACCTATACGTATACGTATGTATATATTATGTATTCACAGGTAATATAAGCACTGAACATATCTAATGTACCTACGCGATGTTTGATTTTTTTTTTTCGATTCATTATTACACCGATATTTCATCGAGTATACACATCTGTACGCGCGATCGTTTCTATAACCAGCGCAAAGCTCGGATTTTATACCACTAAAAATTAGTAAGCATTGAATATAATACGCTATTTTATAGAAAAACCTTGAAAAAGCTCTATGATAAGCTCAAAAACCATGATAAATTCAATCTGTTTGAAAAATATTTTTTCCTATTAACAATATTAAAAAACATCATATAAATATATTAAATATATATAGATTATTAAATAATCGGGTATACTTATGAAATATTAAATTTATAAACTATTAAACGGAAATAAAATAATTTTTCGATTTTATAGTTAAACAACTCTTTTCTACAACTTCAATTAAGATCGACATATGTATTCAAGTGCGCACAACCGTTTCGCAATATTATATACATCGTACATTAGCTGCGTAGTATATAGTAATATAGTATTCGTAATAGTATTACCGTTCATATATTTACGATAATAATATGTAAACGATTTCACGTGCAGTGTTACACAAACATGGAAATATTCTACACAGCCGTTCGTGGGAAGTCGCGTTTCTTTATTATTCTATCGAGGTGTACTTATACGTGTAAGAACGCCAACTTGTGTGTTTTTACTGCATAATATATTCCTGCTTTCGAGATCTCGTTAATGAATAATATGCATATTTTAGTTTATAATAAATGTTTGTGTATACACGCGTTTATATGGGTTAAATCGCAACAGTTATAATATATACTCGTATAATGCCGCTGCGGCATTCGCCCACGTCATCCGCTTTTGCAGTTCGGGTACGAAAAAAACACAGATGTGTCTACTGCAGCTATATAGTTGACGCATAAAATATGTGCTTACGATATACATGCAGCGGATCGATTGCGAAATAGTAATATTAACAATTGCAACGAGTGCATATTAATACTATGATATACGGGATATTCGTCATAATAATAATACAGTATAATAACTAATATAATAAGCGTTTTCATACGGGCAAGTGACCATTCGGATTCTGTTCTGAATATAGATGATATGTGTACATTGTATACGTGCTGTGTTTTATTTTCTGATAAATGTAAACAATATTGAGTTATATACAACGCGTACAATATGATAAAGATAAGTCCAATATTGTCATTGTAATAATATGTTTGCATTTGAACAAGTCCGGTAACCATGCACTAATTAAACTTCATAAGACATTCATGGTTTTGTTAACTATACATACATACATATAGTCTATAGATACATGTTCAATATAAATTGTTATTATATATTATACATCAGTGGTGGTTTAAACTTTTTTTTTCTTGACTCATATTTAATATTTTTACACCACCCACCATAAAAAAAAAATTTCACTGCTCTCCAAAAGGTGAATTTTAGATTTTTAATTCATAAGTAATGGGTATTCAATTTTTATGTACAGTATAAATATTTAACCCTGTATCACCCCTAAACCAATTATATACTTATACTATATGACAAATCAATATATATATATATATATATATATATATATATGTATTACATTTAGTATATTTAGATAATCAGTGGCGTATTTAAGGTTTTTCCGCCTATAGGCACTTTCCAATTTGCCGCCTCCCCCTCCATCCTTCCTAAAATTGTTTATAAAACATATTTAAATATACAATTTATTATATTATAATATTATATTAAAAAATATACATTATTAATAATTAATGAACATTAAATTACAAACATTAAAACTTTAAACTTTTTCTTCTACTTTTTTCCTCGGCAAATGCATCAATTAATTAAATCATCGCAATTGAAAGTCGACAGTAAATCCGCTTCAATTATTCAATATAGCCAAGCTATTGAGTTTTTCACTACCCATAGTCGATCTTAAATAATTTTTGATTCGTTTAAGACATGAAAAAGATCGCTCTGTAGTACAGTTAGAAATTGGAGTACAAACATATATTCTAAGTGCTATATCTATATTAGAATACACGTCGATAAGAGAATCTTCTCGTAATAATTTACATATTTGTAGAGAATAAATGCAATTAATTTGTTTATTTGAAGATTCCAAATAGGATTTAAAATGTATACATTCTGTTGAAAATGCTTTTTCAATATCATCTTTGTAACATTGTTGTAACTTATTGGCGAATTCTATTATTTCCGAAACACTTAAAGACATAAGTTTGCGATAAATTTAGTGTAGTAAAAATCATAAGCCTGTCGCTGTTTTTCTAATTCACTTGCTATTCGATCAATAACCACATAAAATGTAAATATTTTAAACTTTTC
>JAIPRK010002608.1:0-16305 GCA_025469195.1 Chaitophorus viminalis | reverse complement strand
AAATCGAAAATTTAAATTGTCTATAAATAAGTCAAAATATGTCAAAATACTTTGAAAACTTAACCACGTATAGAAAACACCAATATAAAGATTTGGTGAAAATTTCAAGTTGTTGCGGTTTTTCGTTATTGAGTTAGAGCATTTTAAAAAAATGTAGTTTGTAAAAACGTGATTTTGCGTAAAATTTCCCGTTTTTTCGTAATTTTTTTATCGTTTTTTTCGATTTTTTAAAAAAGTATTGAAAAAGTTAGATTTTTGACTCACCCAAGTACCATCAACATTCACTTTCCTATCAGAAAAGTTGCTGTTTAAGAAAATCGAAGTATTTTTACTACCAAAAATCGTCTCCTCAGACAGAAAAAAAAAAAAAAAAACACATCATTGTAAAACCAATAGATTCCATCACTCCGTTCAGAATTTAAAATGTATTACCATTTTTCTGGAATTATATGTCATCCTCTTACATTTCTCCTGATTATCGCCCAATTGGTAAACACTAAGGACACCAATCCCCGTTGGCTGCTCTCAATCACGAGTGTATTCAAACAAAACAGTACAAGACAATGTTTATATTATATAGAAAAACGTGATATTAATCAATAGTGTCCTGCAATATTGCGTCAATATTACTCCACATAATTATAATTTATAATATTGACGTTAGTCAACAAAACATGTAATTTGAGAGAAGACAATATTTTTTAAAAACATTTCATGCTACCTTTTTTATCACGGCATTTAACAGAGTTTTATAATGTACAACCACGTTAAAATAATTAACATAGTGTTTATTATTAAATAATATTACATTTAAAAAATTCCGTCGACAGTTTTATACCAAATAATTTATTTTATCATTTGGTTACATATTTAAATTGGCAAATATCTCCCAAGTATAAAAGACGGTTTATTTGAGTTTTCCAATCTACTAAAATATTAAAATAATGATTTATGCAGTAATTATGTGTATAAATATTCTAAGAACTAAGAACTAATTAGTAATTTTTGGTCAACTCAACGTGGAATTATAGATGCATGGTAGTTTTTTGTTTAATTTTTTAAAAATGTATTTTATATAGGTACTATTATATGTAGTTTATTGATTTAGTAAATAAAATGATAATTCAGTATTGCACTATTTATAATTGTATTCTGAATCCTTGAGATTTTTAAAGCCCTTGATTTATAAGATAGATATAATAAATTATAAATCGAGGGATAAATTGAATATTTTTCTACTTATCTTATCTGTAAAAGGTATTTTCATTAGTGTTACTGTATTAATGTACAGAAAACACGTTACATCGATCGATAAAACATAAATTTATTTCCATAGATCTACGTACGCGTATTTGGAAAATGGCATATATCAAAAATGAATTATAATATATAATAAACGTTAACTAAGTGATTTATTCCAGAAAGATAACGGTTGAACCAAAAAAAAAAAAAAAGGTTTAACGAACGATTAGAAGCGGGAGGAGGAAACGAGTCGGGACCTTTTAATACGAATTACTTCGCGTATACACATATATAATAGTGTTGGACGTCGTTGTCACGCGCAAGTAGAGTGCAAAATCCCATCGTAAACGCCAAAGTCGGTATTAACTATATATAAAAATATATAACATAAACATAAATATATACAGCACAAAGCAAACCAGCTGTATATAAAAACGCGTATAAACGTGAGTGCTCAAGGAACTTACCTCCATCCCTCGTGGCTTCCAGACTCGAGTGTCCGCAAATCTCACGGGAAATAGATAGACGATGGAACGGATTTCGAAATTCTACGAGACAGTAAAGTGCGCGTGCGTATACAGTATGTATTATGTATATATCTGTGGACTGTGAGTGAGTGTATAAACAAACGTACTCAAAATGCAGGTCAATCCTGAAATAATTTTAATATTCTTAATTCTGAACATGACCCTTAATATAATTTTTTTTCTCAGAAAAACCTATTCTCATTTGTTTTGAAAACTACTCTACGGCGAGAAGATGTAAAACGTTATTCCTATTCCTTGGTAAATATTATGCGGGGGGGGGCTTTAGTCATTAATTACTCAATATTTAAAATATGATAATGTAATTTTAACAGTAAATACAGTAATACTCTCTTGAATAAATTCACAACTTAAGTCTTATTTATTTAATACTATCGATATTTGTCAATAAATATAAGACAATCTGAAAAAATAATAACAAAAATTAAAAATTATATATAATGAAGTATTGATTATAATAACAAAAAGTTTTGTCACCAATAATCACTGTGTATAAATTAAATGGGATATGCTATGATAAAACCAATTCCATGAATTTATTAAAACCATACATATTCCTAAAGAAATATGTTCACAATCTAGTTTCTATTACAATAGCCATTTTTGTGTAAAGAAAATGGTATTATTCAGTAATAATTTCAAAGGTTAACTTTTCGATAATATTCTTCTGTAGTTCATTGTATCACAGAGTTTTTATTTATCTAGTAATACTGATGGATTATTTTAAACGGAAGAATTTTTAATCAATGTGCTCATCACTTTCCTTCAGAAAGAGACGACTAACCGTTAACATCGTGAAAAACGTAGGGTATAATATCATCCCATTTTCATATGATTATAAATAATACACCTACGCGCAAGTACGTGAAGGGGAGGGAACTGTTATGGTCGACTTTTGACAGCGCATCCCGGGCCTTGTTTCGCATATTTGTGTGTTCGAACAATAGCTATCAAATTCTATGGGTCCCAATTACTATATTTTCATTCCCTATGACTGGAAGCATATGCACCACGAATATATAAATATATACATAAGTATATATATATATATATATATATCTTGTAACAAATATTGGTACGTGTCGAAAACGCGACGAAATTCATGACCTTTTTCCCCAGTCTCTGAAAACCAGTCAACAAGTTGCCTATTTTTAATCAGTGGATAGCGTATACGGATAACTGCAAGTGACGAGTACATGAGTCCAGCGCGTACCTTCCACCGTGCAAGGCGTGCGGCTGTTGCTGATGCGGTGTAACTGATGTTTCAAGAGAGATGAGGAGACATTATTTTTATACGCTATCCATGAGGCATAATGTGAATCGCGTTGCGGGAGTATAGTACGAGAGGCCTCCGTAGTTTTCTATTTAATATAGAATACGCATATAGATCTATTCACAGACAGGGGTGTTTGTATGCGTGTGTGTAAGTGTGTGTCTGTGTGTCTGTGTGTCTGTGTGTGTGTGTGTGTGTGTGTGTGTGTGTCTGTGTGTCTGTGTGTGTGTGTGTGTGTGTGTGTGTGTGTGTGTGTGTATGTGTGTGTGTGTGTGTGTGTCTGTGTGTCTGTGTGTGTGTGTATGTTTGTGTGTGTGTATGTTTGTGCGCGCGTATAACAACAATGCGCGCGCGGTGACTTCAGATTTCGATCGGATTCGGGCTAGGCGCACGCCCGCACTGTACTGACGTCATACGACCGAACGCGGTTCTCGTCATGGCAACCACCGCTATCGCCATGCGGGAGAACACCAGCTGCATTTTTAAGCGGTGCGCGCGGACAGTGGTGGCAGCAGTGACCGAGTGTAACACTCACACACACGTACATGTAAATATTATAAAAAGTATACAAACGTTGTGCGCTATAATATACACGTATTTAATATATATATATATAGCACGATTTAATATGTATGAAACGAAAAAATGCGTGGGAGTAGGAACGTCATCCGCGCGCGCGTACTATAATAATAAATCATGATTCACACTAGTCAGACACGTACCGTCAGACACCGTACCGTACCGTTCCGGAAAATATTTTAATATCTGTTTAAATACAGTAATTTACATTATAATTTATAGTCCAGCGGTTCTCTAACTTTGGTCCACAGAATCTTAGAGAAAGTTCCGTGGAAATAATCTATAGGGTCTCCGCGGATACATCTGAACCGAATCGAATTCAGATATAATAATCGGTTAAATTGTTATGTAAATGTTTGTGCACAGAATGTACCTACAATCTACATTGTATTGTTTGGACAGTAAGTTTTGTCCGAAAATAACTCGATGATAATATTAGCAAACGTGCGTAAGTACATAATGTCATGGTTTATCGTCATTGAAGATAAATCTACGCATTGTAAAGAAACAAAATTAACGATAACCATCGCGCATCGGTACACATCTATGAGTTGTGGTTAAAAATTTGCCATCGAGGTTTTTTGGTTTCCACGGATGTGTCATCACAGCATTTTAAGAAATCCGTAAACAAATTAGTTTGAGATCAGTCGCACTATGCATACATAATATACACGCGTATATATAAGTACATGATATTATGAGACGTCGAGCCCGGGAAGGATTTACGATTGTAATTTTTTTGGTCCTAAATAATAATATCATGCGAATCAGACATTGTATAATCTATTATTCATAAAATAAGAGAGGGGGCGTATCGGTATGTTTAGAACACGATTAAAGTCCTCCCCACGCCTTATCCCTCCGCAACGAGACGTAAATCTCACGTGACACCGCCAACGCCCCCTGACAGAGGACTACCCAGTCTACTTGGACAGAGGCCGTGCAATCAGTAATCTAACATACACTGTAAACACCAACAGCATGCACATAGTATAATATAAAATTAATGTTTATAGCTAATTGGACGATGTAAGCAGTGTTATAGTTTCTAAATATTAAATTTATCCGAGTGAACAAATATCACACGAAACGTACTGCGACGTTTCTGTCAGCTGCTATAGTTTGCTACGCTCTACCATAATATCCACCCAATATTCCGGCCGTCTTCGTGACCTTTGTTACTGTGTAATGTTATAAATACATGTAGTACAGAACATCACCGTTAAAAACGCCATAAACGTTGTAAAAAGCGGCTAACGCATATAATGTATTATAATCCGTTCCAGTGGTGGCGACGGCCAAGTCTGTCAAAGAGGTTATATCGATTACGCGCGTGACGACGTAACGACGATGTACGGTGTGTGTGTGTGTGTGTGTGAATGTGTGCGTTAGTTTATGTATATTGTATAGGAATCACTGTCACGTATTCGAGAAGGAAAAGGACCGTATATATACATATATAGCATGTATATATGATCCGTCGCCTTTGTTTTGTTTTCAATATTGAAATTGTATTCTCTAGTGAGCAGGATAATAGGCATAGCACATTCTTTGCCGATTCGAGGCCTTCGACGTCCAATTTTTGTTTTCGACTCTTCTGATTACACCAATATGTAAATGAATGACGAATTTGCTTACAATACATAGGTACACAAGTCATGATAGCGTTTGAACATAAGCTTTTATACCTATAACCTAGGTATACTTACACGTATATTACATTACATTTCATAATATGTTTTTAAACTATTATTAATATAGCTGTTATTTTTTCTTTGTATAAAATATTACGTACTATGTTCGTAAAGTAAGATGCATGCAATCACACACACACACCCACACACACACACACACACACACACACACACACACTACTTTCTTAAAAATTACAAAAATAATTATATCATTGAACACACAAACACAATACTGTTAGCAAATTAATAATAATTAATATAAACACAATTATCACTTTAGCTTATTGCAATTCATGTATTGTAACAGATTTCGAAAGTAAAAAGTATGTTATGTACATTAATTCATTAATTTTTAGCTTATCTATTATTAAATCATAATATAATATAAATAAAAATGTGTTTACGCGACAGGAATTTTTCTTGATTAAAAAAAAAAAACTTTATGGAATAATTGAATTCTAGAATTTAATGAATAAAATATATTTGAAAAAAATTATAAGTCACAAATGAAACAAAAACATTCTTAAAATATTTCAATTATAAAATACCGTGTTGAAATACCGGTAAAATACCGGTATTTATCGGTATTTGTTCTTTATCGACTACATAAAAACTATTTTTGAATAGTAATAATATTTATTACAATACCTAGTCAGATTACGCCGTTTTAATTTCTTGTGAATCATTATTTCGATACAAAACGTTATTACCATTTTATATAAGAAAAATATATAAGTCGTTTGTCTTCAAACATTAATGACTATTTAACCATTTATTAATAACGTTCAGAGTTCATCATTTTTAATTGCAAGAATAATCAAATTTTTCCCAGGCATCATTAATCAAAAATAAATCAAGTTACGCCATAACGCTAAATCTCAATAAATAATTAATAATGAATGACAATTATAATAAAATCGCAGAAAGTCGATTATGAATTTAAATTTACAGTCAATAACACTCGCACAGCCGAAAGTGAAAAAATAACTTCACAAACATATTGCATATTTAGGTACCCAGTAAAATAAACATTAATGGAAAACATGGTTGGTTTGACGGAGTGAAAAATTGTAATTTCATATTTGAATTAATTTTTGACTATCGGATGCATGTACCCCACTAAACTACCTATGTGAAATTATGTGCACAGTATAATTTATTTAGCCAATGTTCAATAGAATTTATGCGCGAAATTCCCAACTGTAATATTATCATTATTCACCAGTAGATTCTGCGAAGATACTGTGGGGATTGACAAAGGCTATATAGTCAAGACATTATAATATTAATTTCATTCAAAAAATTTACTCCACGTTCTACAAACACCTCTATAGACGTAACATTATTAAATCATAATTATAAGACAATATTTACAGTACTTATTGGTAAATGTTAATTCGTAACATATTTTATCGACTAATATTTTACTTACGTTTTTCCAATTAAGACGACCGCTGATCATTTCACGGTATGTTATTTGTAACAGAAAATAACTTCGCGTATAATATCGGTTAAGAATAATAATAACCCTATTGAAATACAAGCAGAGAACGTTTAAATTTGTATATTATAATTTACAGCACAGAAAAGGTTAATTAAAAAAAAATAAAATAAAAAAGCTGCACACAGAAATTATAAAAGAAAAAAGAACGGGTGGGCCTCGCTTTGCTGTAAAGTTGGGGGTGGAGTGTACCTCGATTATAGGATAGGTCATTATTTCAATGGATTTGTTAAATTTGAATGCAATGATAGATATCATTGTATACGAATAACGATTCTGAACGGAGTTAATATGTTTGTCTAAAATGTGTATATAATAATATAGTATTTTATATTTAAATTTAATTATAATGCAACTTCGTAAAAATTTAAATTTAAAACAGTCATAAAATTTTTTCCTTTGGGTCCGGTAGAAATTTTTTTATATATTTTTGAAGATTAGCTTATGAACAAACTAGTGTCAAAATTTTGAACCTTAAGTATAAGCAGAAAAAATTTTATGAATTTTTATCTACAAAATAACTTGCAAATTATCGTGATTTTGACACATTTTATACAAATTTTAGCTTTATAAGCTTGTAAAAAAAATTTGAGTGAAACGATCACCGATATTTTCTAGTGAAGATAAGTTAAGCTTATTATAAACCTTGTATTAAATTTTTGAGAGTTTTCGGCCAGCCAATTAAATTTTATAGGTATTTAAAAAAAAAAAATTTACAAAAATCGAAAATTTAAATTGTCTATAAATAAGTCAAAATATGTCAAAATACTTTGAAAACTTAACCACGTATAGAGAATACCAATATAAAGATTTGGTGAAAATTTCAAGTTGTTGCGGTCTTTCGTTTTTGAGTTAGAGCATTTTAAAAAAATGAAGTTTGTAAAAACGTGATTTTGCGTAAAATTTCCCGTTTTTTCGTAATTTTTTTATCGTTTTTTTCGATTTTTTAAAAAAGTATTGAAAAATTTGGATTTTTGACTTGCCCAAGTACCATCTACATTCACTTTCCTACCAGAAAAGTTGCTGTTTAAGAAAATCGAAGTATTTTTACTACCAAAAACCGTGTTCTCAGACACAAAAAAAAAAAAAATAAAAAAAAAAAACACACATGATTGTAAAACCAGTAGATTCCATCACTCCGTTCATAATCTAAAACAAAAATACTCTATACATAAATTGTACTTAAAATAAATAATGACTTAGTTCACTAAATAAAACATTATCTACACATTTTTTAATGTTAATTGTATCGTTAAAAATATTTATTTTTTTTCATATCAATTGACAAAGAGTTAAATACGACAGGATCCATATAATTAATAAACTTTTGACGAAAACTTGTATTCCTAAATAACACTTTAATATTACATAATCTATCTTCCCCGATCGGCTTGTCATTCTATTTAATAAAGAAAAAGCTAGATTTTTTATAAACAAACATTATAGCGGTTTTTTTTGTAGTGTATAATTCGATCGGAAGTACATTAAACTTTTATAGTTTGAAAAGAAAGACCCAATGAGATTTTCCTTTCTCAAACATATACGAACTATACTGTTTTGTTGTACCCTTAATGGTTGTAGAATATTTTTAGAGGCATCACTCCAAATTACCATGTCATATTGCGATATAGATTGGTGTAAAAAAAGATAAACTATGCTTATATTATGAGATGAAATTAAATATTTTAATTTATGAAATTTAAAGATTAAATATTAGACATTGAACACCTTCCATACGATTATTCAGCTGTTGCTGCTAAATTAGGTCTCGTCTCTTTAGCTGAATGCAGGCGAATGCTTTGCGTAAAGTTTCCAAAGGGACTGTTGTCTGGTCAAGCTGATTCATCTGATTTATTATCCTTACTGAATTTCAAGGTCCCTTTCCGTCAAAACCATTCTAATGTTCTTTTTCATCTCCCTATATGTCCAAGCAGTTATATGAAAAATGAGGCTATTAGGTGTTTAATGTTAATGACCAATGAGGTTACCTCTATAGATCTTTAATTTTACTATTTGTTAATATTTTTTCGTTTTTAATATTAATCTGCAATAATGACTTAAATCTAATTATTTATCTATCATTATTTGTAATCAAACTTTATAATCTGTTATGAATGTTATTGTAATTACGTAATTTGTAGACCTTTTCAAAATGGTTTCATTCCGTTTATTATTATAAAATAAAATAAAAATAAAATAAAATATATCTCAATTTTACTAAATTGTGTTATGATTATTTACAATTTTGTAACATTTAAATTTTATATATATTTTAACATATAATAGATTAGTATAAAATGATAAAGAGGTAAATGTATTTGATTACATGGTCATTGATTATCAAATTATATGGTGACGTAATTATATGTAAATATAATTACAGCGTTAATCTTACTCATGAAAATTGTGGAGAATTATTTTGTTTTATTTAATAACGTGGTGAAAGCAGAGAAAAATGAGAATGTATTATATTTTACTAATCTAAAGAAATATTTCTTCGGCTCAATATTATCGTCCCTGTCTATTAATTATAATATTATTATAATTCTTGTAACATCTTCTGATTGTTTTTTTTTTTTTTAGAAATTTTATATTTTAAGAGTAGATTCCCGGCTAATAAAGTTCTGAACGCGAACACAACTCATTTTTATCGATGGCGCAATCACAACGTTTAGATCCGTGGCTTTTTTTTTGAGCCCCGATATATGTACAAACATTCAACGATGATATTCCGTCAACGATCGTTTCATTTGGGTAAATCAAAATAAAATATGAATATAGTCACGAGTAACGTAAATTACATTAGTTTTCACTGTGCACTGCAAACGTGACTTTATATCTATAGCGTCTTCACCCTAAATTGACAATATTTATAGTTGACCAACTGCGTACTATACATTTTGTAATTATAATTGATTGCTATTATAATTATTATTATTATTATTCCTAATCTAGGCAGGTTAGTACAGTGGTTAGAGCTTAATTAACGGATATCGATCATGTGATTAACAGTCAAGTGGTGCACATATTATAGAAATAGATATTCTGCTGCGTAGCCGGAACACTCGTACCTTTTTACGAGTGGCATAAGTCGAAAAATACAAAAAAAATTAACATATTGATAATCTATTAGCTAGAAATGTTTGATACATTTTTTTTTTCATTTTTTTTTTACAATACATTTAACAAATTTTTATGATTTATTTATTTTTTTTTTATTATTATTATTGTTATTATTATAAATATATAAGCATGTACCTACGTACTGAGCGAAGCGTAAAGTTGGAATGTGGGGGGGGGGGTGGAGGATGCGTTTGCGATTTGGCAGTGTTTATGACGAAATTCGCGGTACTATGTGCGAAACGTGACGCAGTGACATTATTGCAACGACGACTGGCGGCTATTCCGTAACGCGGCGTCGTCGATAGGCAATTTAGGTGTTCCCATGCGTCGGGCGCCCAGGGATTTGCAGCGGTGTTCGCGGTATTCGTGACTACTGCATCCGAATGTCCGGCATCCAAATGTAAATAAAAATATAAGATACAAGGTAGCAATTCAATATGATGTGTGTACCTACGTCGTTTGTTTCCCCCCCCCACCCACCCATCGATTAGTTGAGGTTTTGTCATCGGTGTTTTTTAGCCTTGCCGCTATTCAACGAACGTAAACGTGTTGAACGCAACACTTGCTTTCGCGGTGGAGATTCGACAGTTTTCGGAAATACTGACAAATTGCTCGCTTAAACGGTAATATTATTGTAGCCGAAGAATTAACAACATTCAATTTATCACCGATACTGTACCTACTAACTATACTAAGTACTATGATTAATGGTCGGTCGAGAAGTCGTCATTGTAACACGAATAATATGAACTACTATTATATTCTATAGCAGTGATGGCAAATCCATGGCACGCGTGCCCGAGAACGCGTGCACGCGAAAAGATTTTGTGGGCTCGCGAAAATTTTTACTATATATATATATATATTATATAATATATAATATTATAGATTATAGGTTATTTTCTGATTATAGAATATAGGTAATAAGTAAAAAATATTTTGAGCATACGGCTTTTATGGGTCATTAACGATTATTCAATTTTATCTGTAGATATAATAATAATATCTATATATTATCTATATAATATTGCGTTTAGTATGTTATTATTCACATCGAAAAAATAAATGAAAATAATTAATAAAGCAATATTATTATAATTATTATTATTATGTACCTAAACTAACCTTTTTTTACATTAATTATACAATCAAATTATAATATAAAAAAATATATTTTTTTTCATGGCACGCTCTGAAAAAAAAAAAAAAAAGGTAATTTTGGGCAAACAGTGTTCAAAAGGTTTACCATCCCTGTTCTATAGAATGTAAAAACATCGTAAGTTGCACGATTAGTATGCGGACGACGACGGGCACACTTCTATATACGTACTAAGATGCGCACCAGACGATATTTGCAAAATAACTGATTTTGTTTACTTACGTATAACATCATCGATAACAATATTATAATGTCGTTTTATCGACTTTCATGTTGCGTTAAAATATTCAATGAATTTCATTGTTTCCAAGTCGGCTATGTACGATGTATCGTATAATAGGTTATCTCTCGTACCGATCCGAATCCTTTTCGTACAAAAAAAAAAAAAAAAATTTGTAATTAACTGTTAGCGTTGAAGAATTTTTTAAAAAAAAAAAAATTACCGCAATTGAACAATTTAATTAACTTTTTTTGAATGCATACAGCATATGTGGATGTAGCATCCTCTTATAAATGTATTCAAATAAAAAACAGAACACTTTACAGTCGAAATCATAATAATAATTGCATGTTCATAGTCCAATTAAACGTTTCAGAGTATATTTAAATACATTGGCTTCAATAAAACATATTTTTTATGAATATTATATAATACTACATTGTGTAGAAAAATATTTGTTCATATAATTTTACTGTTCTACACTTATATAAACCATATAATGATATACCACTGGAATTTTAAAATTTAACAAACTTTAATTAAACCAACAAAACTGCAGTGTAATCGTTTCAGAACATGTATAATTATGTTCGGCAAACTAAAATATTTACATTTTATACGCAGTGTTCTATAATATACGACTCGACATCGGGTTTATCGTTTTTTTAAAATTTAAAAATAAAAAGTAAATTTTCAATGAATAACGTAGTAGTATATATAGTGGAATACAAATGAAAAATGTTAAATCGATAAATATAAAAATGTCTACCGCGACGCATGGGGTAATACAATAAACATAACTCATCAACACGATTTTTTTTGACTTTAGTATTTTGTTATTAATTCATCACAAACGGTTCTATCGGCATGAATCGCTGACGGTTATTTAAACTGTGAAAATGGAAATATTCAAATATCACTATATTATAAGTATATTTGATGGTGTACGTATTTGAATTGTTTTGGTTTTCCGCCTACGCTATCTGTTGTTTTATTTAAAAACATTATATTTTCTCGGTGAATACATTGTTATTTTTAACTGTTATCGGAAATCCACTGAAATCATTTTCATTGAAATTTCATCATGAGTTTAACTACTCGTAAAAACGTTTTAATTATATGTTCGCGGTTTATTTTCTTTAAATCTAGTGCTGTAGTCCTCAATTTCCTAAGATTTTGTTTCATATTCTATAAGCAGAGCACGACATTTTTTTAATTTTACAACAATAATGGTTTTTTAGTAGAGTTGTAAATTTGCATAAAAAGCTCAACCCACCACTGACCAGTGGTATTATTGTAAATAAATATTTTTCTATGTTATCATATTAATAGCACCAATGAGTAAGAACTAAAAATAAATAAACTAAAAAATTTTTTTTTTTTTTTATTGGAATTTTTTTCTTACTTAAGTTAACTAAATTTAATAATTACAGATTATTTTTTGTTTTTGTACAGTTGATAATTACATTAATTTACAATTTAATACATAGAAATTTGGTTATATTTATATGGTTAATAATAATAGTGATTATAATACAATAAAATAAAATACTAATATAATATGTACATTTTTGTCTTTTTTGTTTTCAAGGATTGAGTTTCTTAACTAATGATGACATCATGATGTAGGAATCCCATACGTCCCGTATTTGAAGGAAGTATCTCGGTGTCCCGATAAAAGTTTAAAAATCACACTTTTGTCCCGTATTTTGGATAATCCGTCTCGTATGTACCTTTTAAGAATTAAATTTTTTTATATCATTTAGCTTTTTAAATTTTAAATTATTAATAAACTATACTATCTAAATCAAATGATGATAAATAAATAATGGATTATAAAGAAAAATCTCAAAAAAAAAATTAAAATTATCTCTTATGATTTTTTTTGTTGGTATTGGGGTTAGTTAACCTAATATATTATGTTATAAATCAATAATGTATAATAATAATTTTTGTTTAAGATAAATTCTAATTATTATTTATATTTGTTTCTACTATCTAATAATGTGTTGAACTTTATTTCATAGTATATTTAATATTTATTAACTGAGAAAAATTAAATGTTACTTCTATGCCAGATAGCCCAAATGTAATTTAAGCTACCAATTGTTTAAAAAAAATTGTATAAAAATAACATTACATATTTATTTTGTAACATGTTAATTGCTAACATAAGTTCCCTTCCCCTTCCCAAATAAACCCCAATGAAAATGCAAATTACAAGTATTGAAGTATAGACATGATTTTAAAAAAATGTCCCGTATTTTTAAAAAATACATCTGGAATCCCTATTATGATGCAGACGTTCACGTTTGAGTCAACGAAGAGTAGATTTACCACTTAAATTTATATATTGCACACTCTTTGCATTTTATAATTGGTTGAAAAAATTGATTGAAATAATGTTTATGTATATTTTAACCGTGAGTCAGTACGAAGAGCTATGTTTCTGGCAAAGACAAACCCGGATGCGTATGAGATAATACGTAATACTTTTGATTGGAAAATTTAAACTTTATGTGTATGTGCAGTTTCCACAAATGAGGGCAGCATAAAGTATTAAAGGACATAGAATTTGTTTGTATAGAAGCAGGGAACATATCTGACTATGCGGTTTGACGATTGTTTAAAGGGTAATGTATTTTTAGTCGTTGGTATTCTTGTTGTAGTTTTGAAAATAAGTGCGAGTTCCAAGTTAATAATTTATCAAGAATAACACCTAGATATTTTGTAATCGGAAATCAAAAAATATTATCACCATCAAGTTTCAGAATGGAAGGAGTTTTAGGTCGACAAAGGGTGAATAATACTTCTGTACTTTTTGAGAGGTTCATTTTCATCATTTTCCTTTTTTTCAATATACTCAATTTTGTTCACCGAGCTTCATATGTATAATTTTGTGTGACACTTTTAAATTTATTTCAAAAAAAAAAGACTTTGATTATACAATGGAAAGGACATTTAAATATCTTATAACAGTTTTTTACCGAAGGTATAGCAGCTATAGAAAACATTTTACAATCTGTAGGAAAAAAATATGATAAGTATTACATACACGCGGTATAACAAAGAAGAAAAAACCTGAGACGGGAAAATAAATCACCCGAGCACCGACATTATTTGACATAGGTAATCATGTTATACGAGCAGTTTTTATTTAATATTCAATAACTATTCTCTTTACCTTTTTTAGATTTTGAACGGAGTGATAGAATCTATTGATTTTACATTGATGTGTGTTTTTTTTTTATTTTTTTTTTTTTTTTGTGTCTGATGACACCTTTTTTGGCAGTAAAAATGCTTCGGTTTTCTTAAACAGAAACTTTTCTGTAAGGAAAATGAATGTAAAAGGTACGTGGGCAAGAGAAAAACCCAACTTTTTCAGAACTTTTACATGTAAAATATTATATAATGTATATTACTCTATAGACTGACAAATCATATCGGTTTTTGAAATTTGCTCTAAATCAAAAACGAAAAACCGTAACTTGAAATTTTCACCAAATCTCTATATTGGCGTTCTCTATACATGGTTAAGTTTTCAAAATATTTTGACATATTTTGACTTATTTATAGACAATTTAAATTTTCGATTTTTGTAAGTTTTTTTTTTTTGGAAGTATCTATAAAATTAACTTGGAAGTCCGAAAACTATTGAAAATTTAATACAATGTTTATTATAAGTTATACTTATCGTAATTAGAAAATATTGGAGATTGTTTGACTCAAATTTTTTTAATAATCCCATAAATTTCAAATTTTAGTAAAATATGTTTAGACCCCGATGATTTGCAAGTTATATTGTAGTTAAAAATTCATAAAATATTTTTAGTTTATACTTAAGGATTAAAATTTTAACACTGGATTATCCATAAGTTACCCTTCCAAAAGTTATAAAACAATTTCTACTGGACTTGAAGAAAAAAATTTTATGACCGTTTGAAATTTATATTTTTATGAAATTGCATACTATTGCGTTATATTTCATTTTAAATATAAAATAAAATAGTAAATACTATATTATTATATACCCATTTTAGACCCACATATCATCTCCGTTCAAAATCGTTATTCGTATACAATGATACCTATCATTGCATTCAAATTTAAGAAATCCATTTTAATGACCTATCCTATGAACGAGGTGCACTCCACCCCCAACTGTACAGCAGAGCGAGGCCCATCCGGTTTTATTTTTTTTTATTTGCATCAATAGAGAAATTCTTTGCATTTATGATAGTTTAGTCGATTAAAGGGTTTCTCGGGATGGTGCCACGAAGTTAGAGATTTAACGAATGGCTTCCGGCTGTGACACTAAAGGTCATTTATACATATACATAATACGTATACAGCGAATATCCGTCGTTTTTATTATACGACATACCCGTATACTTATATATAGAGTCACATCAAAGAAAATGTATAATGCGTTTATGCATATTGTATAATATATCCATACGCGACAACGTGATAAGTCCCATAACGGCCATAGGAAGTATACGCGGTACTCGGTTGTGCTCTGCCGACGAAAATTAATACCGCAATCACGATGTTCCACGAATAAAATGTATATACCTACTATTATTATAAAGAGGAATGATTTGATTGTTTGAATTGAATGGACTCCGAAACTCCTGAACCAATTTAAATGAAATTCAGTACAATGATAGTTTAGACGCTGAGAAAAAACATAGGCTCCTTTTTTATACTAATAAAGGCCGTAAGGGGCTGAAATAGGGGATAGTATATACTATATATTATAACGCCGTACCCGCGTGTATTATAAATATTATAAATATTAATATTAATCAACATTTAGTTTACACAAAACAATAAAAATTATTATTAACCGTTATTCCGGGTAATGAGTTGAACATTCACAATCATTTCCCCAGGTAACTCATAATACATTTAGATATATATATATATATATATATATATATATATATATATATATATACTATATACT
>JAIPRK010002607.1:0-16347 GCA_025469195.1 Chaitophorus viminalis | reverse complement strand
TAACGATTCTGAACGGAGTTAATATGTTTGTCTAAAATGTGTATATAATAATATAGTATTTTATATTTAAATTGAATTATAATGCAATTTCCTAAAAATTTAAATTTAAAACAGTCATAAAATTTTTTCCTTTTGGTCCGGTAGAAATTTTTTTATATATTTTTGAAGATTAGCTTATGGACAAACTAGTGTCAAAATTTTGAACCTTAAGTATAAGCAGAAAAAATTTTATGAATTTTTATCTACAAAATAACTTGCAAATTATAGTGATTTTGACACATTTTATACAAATTTGAGCTTTATGAGCTTATAAAAAAAATTTGAGTGAAACCATCTCCGTTATTTTTAGTTACAATAAGTGTAATTTATATTTAATCCTTTAATACATTTTCAAGAATTTTCGGACAGCCAAAAAAATTTTATAGCTATTTAAAAAAAAAAGAACTTATAAAAATAGAAAATTTAAATTGTCTATAAATAAGTCAAAATATGTCAAAATACTTTGAAAACTTAACCATGTATAGTAAACACCAATATAAAGATTTGGTGAAAATTTCAAGTTGTTGCGGTTTTTCGTTTTTGAGTTAGACCATTTTAAAAAAAACGATATGATTTCTCAGTCTAGAATTTTATATATTTTATTATATTTTACATGTAATTTTATGTCAATATTCGCTGTTCAAACGCATATAAAAAAAAATTGTGCCTATGGATTTTGATGATTTTTAAATAACAATAAAAATTACTTGTGTGGAATATTCTATTAAATTTTCAAGTATTTTGTATTAGTCAATTTTTTTTTATCACCGATTATAAAAAAAAAAATATGTAAAAAATTCGAATTTTGTAAATGCCTATTAGTGGCTTAAAAATCAATATAATATTTTGAAAAAAATATCACATAAAGGAAATGTCTATCTTAACAACTGATGAAAATTTCAAGTTTCTGCGACTTATACTTTTTGAATTATAATAAATATTTAAACCGTTTGACCATAAATTGCTATTTTATGCAATTTTGTAAAAATTTAAATTTCAAACGGCCATAAAATTTTTTCCTTTAGGTCCGACAGAAATTTTTTTATATATTTTTGAAGATAAGCTTATGAACAAACTAGTGTCAAAATTTTAAATCTTAAGTATAAACAGAAAAAATTTTATGAATTTTTATCTACAAAATAATTTGCAAATTATAGTGATTTTGACACATTTTATACAAATTTGAGCTTTATGAGCTTATAAAAAAAATTTGAGAGAAACGATCACCTATATTTTCTAGTGAAGATAAGTTAAGCTTATTATAATCCTTGTATTAAATTTTCGAGAGTTTTCGGCTAGCCAATTAAATTTTATAGATGTTTAAAAAAAAAAAATTTAGAAAAATCGAAAATTTAAATTGTCTATAAATAAGTCAAAATATGTCAAAATACTTTTAAAACTTAACCACGTATAGAGAATACCAATTTAAAGATTTGGTGAAAATTTCAAGTTGTTGTGGTTTCTCGTTTTTGAGTTAGAGCATTTTAAAGAAATGTAGTTCGTAAAAACGTGATTTTGTGTAAAATTTCCTGTTTTTTCGTAATTTTTTTATCGTTTTTTTCGATTTTTCCAAAAAGTATTAAAAAAGTTGGATTTTTGACTTGCCCAAGTATCATCTACATTCACTTTCCTATCCGAAAAGTTGCTGTTTAAGAAGATCGAAGCATTTTTACTACTAAAAATCGTGTCCTCAGACACAAAAAAAAAAAAATAAATAAATAAATAAATAAAAAAAAACACACATCATTGTTAAACCAATAGATTCCATCACACCTAAAATTCAGAGTTCAGAATCTAAAATTTCTACCGGACTTAAAAGAAAAAGTTTTATGACTGAAATTTCAATTTTTACGAAATTGCATTACAATTTAATTTAAATATAAAATACCATATTATTATATAAACATTTCAGACAAACATATTAACTCCGTTCAGAATCGTTATTCGTATATAATGATATGTATCATTGCACTCAAATTTAACAAATCCGTTGTAATACTGACCTATCCCATTAACGAGGTGCACTCCACCCCCAACTGTACAGCAAAGCGAGGCCCATCTGTTCTTTTAATTAATAATAATATGCTGCCCGCGAAACGGTAGCGACGTTTACCGAGCCGAGCCGAATCGAGTCGCCAACGACAACGGGAACCGTCGACGACTGAGGCGCACGACGTCAGCTGATGGCTTATCAAAACCGTACACCAACACGGGTTCGCGTGTCCGTATTTGCGTGCGCGCGCGCGTGTGTGTGTGTGTGTATGTGTGTGTACATTGCACTATTTGCGTACTTTTATTTATTTAATTTAGTTTTGACATCCGCTCCGTTGCGACACAATCGAAAATGTCAATTGTTGATGTTGTTGTTGTTTTCGTCGTCGCCGCCGCCGTTCCGTTGTTGCCCATGTCGATGTCGTTGTAAATCCGAGCGGTGCCTGTTACTGGCCAATTCGCACAACTCTTTCGGTCTGCCCTTGCGCCACCGCCGTACTGTGCGTCCAGCGTTCGCCCGTCCGATGTTAGCTCGTGTTGACGGCCGCCGTCGTCGTCGTGTCTGTTGCGTAGTCGCGGCCCATGGACAAGCCTGCGACCGTCACGGCGGCACTCCTGGACGCCACCGCGACGTCCACCACAGCCGCCGTCCCTGCGGCCACCTCATCCGTTGCCACCGCCGGTGCGTCGACCAGTGGGGCCTGCGGCGTGCCCGGGTGCCGGAAGAACAATCAAAAGTGGTGTTGCGGCACTGAACAGTGTCCGATGTGTCACAAGTTCCGCAAGTCTTTCCATTGCAAGGCGTGCGTCAGCAGCGGCAATTTTGGCCATTCGTCAGCCGCCTTCGATAAGGGCAAGTGAGTAACGCGACACCTGTTAATCTTCTCTGCCACCAACCTGTTTTCAGTGTGCACATATGTGTTTCTATACTGTATTACACCCTCATTGCTTTAGTATGTACTATAAATTATAATCCTTTGCCCATCACCTGTATGGTTTAATAATCAATCCGTACGATAGTTATCTATATTATGCTTTTTGTCCTTGATCGGTCAAGTGTATAAGTCAACATTTTAAAGCAATAATGAACATGTAGAAGTACTTAATTACTATTACTTTCTACTTTGCTCTTTGTTTCTAGTACCTTGATTTCAAAACCTACAGTAATTTTTATTTCTAAAGTTAAATTTATCTTTAAAATTGTTTCATTTCACTTAGGTACCTATATTATTATTAATGTCTATCTTTTAATACCAAATATTTTGGAATAGGTATATGTTAACTGATATTCTACAAATAATTTTTTTTAGATTTTACAAAAAACAAGGAAAATTGCAAAGTATTGTCTATAGCTCCAATTTATTCAAAAATGATTGTGCTAAAATGTTTTCAAAACGACAATATACTGCGTTAAAGGTAAAGACTTTAACTACAATTACAGTTACAACAAAATGTTATAATAAAATGTATGTTTTTTTTTTTTACATATATGTTTATAGTTTATAAAATATATATACCTATGTTATATATTTTTATTTTTTAGAAAACAGAAACTTCAATATTACAAGAAAAAGTAAGACTATTAAGACTTGCGCTATCGGACAAAAACAAAAATTTAACAGATAGTAAGACTCCAACTATTGTTACAAGATTTTCAAACTATAAGTTTCATAAATGTTTAAGCAAACTGAACAATACTAATATATATTATTAATTTGTTTGCCATCTAATAGTTTATAATGATCAAAAGTAAAATTAATAATAATTAGTTACTTTAATCATAAATGTATACACCTAATATGTACACATTGTATTATTCTATGATAACTTATTTTAGCTACCAAGGGCAATTTCCCTTATCTCTACAAACAATGCAAACTAGTATAAAAAAGTCAAACTTTTTAATTTGTTAATTATGAGTAAACAAATTGATAACAGATTCTACTAAGTTCTTTCACAGCAATCTATTTTGATACATCAACAAGACTGATTTTTATTCATTAACAGAAATTAACATATAGCTAGTAATGTCCAATATAAATTGGCTAATATTTCTGTATGAAGTGAAATTTTTTTAAATTTTTATTTTTAATTCTTTTTTTTTTTTAACTTTTATTACAAAAATTCTTATCAGTTATCATAACCTGTTAACCTTTCTCATCTTAGTTTAAGATTTTCTATTAAATGAAATTTTTATACGAAAAAAAAAAAATTACGATCTATAATTTTTTATCACTAATTAAATTAATTTGTCATACTTGTTAATCATTGCAGAAAAGAATCAACTAAAAAAATTAAAACTAGACATAGATGATCAAAAGTCAAGAGTTGATCGATATGGAAGACGTGTGGTTAGATTAGAAGATTTTACCAAAGTTCAAATAATCGTTTTAAATAATAAAATCAGCGAATTATTTAGCATGAGGCCCAATTTAAAAAGTATTATTCAAGCACGCATTGATCAACTAGTCACCCACATTTTCCCTTTAAATGAAGTACATCCAACTATTTTACAGTAAGTTATGCTTTACTAAACAAATATTAAATTTAAATTCGCTTTGTTTTTATCATTAAAAACTGAATTTTAGTATACTGCTGAACAATTTTTCAATATTTTAAACAAGTATATTCTACAATTATTTTATGAATTTTAAATGTTTAGTTATTCAATTTGAAATGTGATAAATAGCTTATAAATTAACAGAGAAACACAAAGTATCTAAATTCTAAACTTATATTTTCAATTTTATTGATATATTAGATTTTCTTTGTTTTATCTATTTTGTATTTGTTTATGTCACTTGTGTATTATTAAACTGTATTTGAAAATTCTATTCATTTTATAGGAATGAAGAACTTGATGTTAATAATAGTTTAAGCCATGCATTAGCTGAGGCTTCTAAATTGACCTATGTATGTGGCCAGTGGGTAGATACTTGTGAAGAATGGTCAAGACAAACAGAGCTTGGGTACCGAATTGTTGCACCTATTTTACCAGTGAATGGAGATTACTCTGCATATAATGAATGGGGTTTATATTTATAATAAATGTATCTATTATATTTAAGCAATAGTACAGTTTAATAACGCTTTTTTCATTTTTGTTTCTTTTCCAGTTTCAGATAAGAATAGGGATTATGCATTTAATCAAACTTTTGCAGAACCAAATCCTGCATGTACGATCAGTGCGGCTCTAACGTATACCTCGCAGTTAGTGAAGCAAATTTCTTTTTTCCTAGACGTTTTTTTACCTAGACGTCCACATTTTAGGTACTATCATTATGAAAAAATGTTCAAACAATCAACCTAAATTTGATATTTGTTTGTTTATAGTGAATTTTGTGGCAGTGAGCTAAATGAAACCAAATTTTCAAAATATGTTACCCATTTAAATGCTAATGTTCTTTATTTGTGTTTTTCACAAAATGTTGACCCTAAATTATTACATCCAGATCATACTTTAAAAAATTTACTGCAACTTTTGGATACATCTGTTAGTGATCTAGGAAGGTAAAATTAAAATATTTTGTATTCCAACTTTAAATTGTAATTGTTATGTAATAGTGCTTTAAATATTTAAATCACTATTCCTTTGTTTGAATATTTTATCTTTTACCCATGATTTTAGGGTTGAACCTCCAGACATTGATAGTAAACTGTGCAATCTATACGAAGAGAAAATAATTGAAAAATTGTTTTTATCTGCTGGTGACACAGATTCTGAAGATGACAATTATTATGAATGGGAAGCAGTAAGTTGTACACTATATTTTATGTATAGTGTTTTAATTTTTTTAAGACTGTTACACTTTTTATTTGATATTGAAGGTACCAAATGTTGAGTACCCTGCAGACCACAACCAATTGTCGTTACAATCTGCTAGTAGTGTTGTCAGAGCAGGACTTGTAGCTAGTACAGCTGCTAGTTTAGCATCGATGTGGCGTGGATGGACCAAATAATAACATGACTTTAAGTAATACATTATAGTAATGCATTCGTATTTTCTTTATTATTTAAAATTGTTTATAGATCCACAAATCTGCACTTGCATAGAATTGTTATTACAAAAACCACAAGTTTCTTTATCAAGAGTGAAAATTCAACGAATGAATACAAAGTGTTAATAGAATAATTTTGAAGCTCAGCTTTTTTTTTTCAACTATTTTATGTTGTAAGATTTATTGTTTAGAAGCAGAGTAAATTTTATTTTTTTGTTACCAAAATATTATACTATTAATATTCTTATATAAATTGATTGTTATATTTTTGTAATATTTCTTTATTGCTCTTTTAAATTTGAAATCAATATACCGTTGCTTACGATATTACTCACCAATTCTGAGTGAAAAAGGTTAGGTGGATCAGTTTATATTAATAAAAATTATATAAATACCTTGGAAATTTTTAGTATAGCTGTGAAAATTAAAATAACAAATCCCATCTCCATTATGTACTAGATAGACGAAATTCCCTTTCAGATAAGATCTAGGATTGTATACGACTGAGTACTCCTGGTTGAAATCGTAATATATATAAAAACAGGACAAATCATAATAAAACCAATAATAAAAAGTATATTCAAACTCATAAGTAATGCACTTATTAATGTACTAATATATGCTTTTGTAATTTAATTTCCAATGAAGTAGAAAAAAATATTTTAAATGAAACCTAGTGCTTAAAAGCAATTTCCTTTTTTTTTCCAATATGAGAAAACTAATAGGAAAATATATTTTTTGTGTCTATGGTTATATTAGATAATTAACTGAAAATTATACCTCAATTAGGTAACTAAGTACATTTTTAACTAAATGAAAATAAAAAAAAAGTACTGTTTTATTGAAGTAGCTTTTTGGTAACTAAAATTTTACATTAAAAATGAATATTTTACATTTATATTTAAATATGAAATAATCTACCAAACACAATATTGATTTATTTTAATTAAATATTTGAATCATTTTCATCGACCAATCAGAGTTTACTTTTTCTTCTTCAAAACAATAGCTAAATCTTCCACTTTTAAATTCTATAATCAAAAAATATGATGTTGCGTCAATATTTTGTAAAAAAATGAACATGTTAATTTTAACATTTATTAACAATAAATTAAATAAACAATAAAATATACTTAATTTATTCATTAAAATTATTTATTTAACTTTTTGAATAAATCTATTTGTATATATGTATATTAGGTAGTTTTTAATAAATACCTTTTCTACAACTCTCAATTCATCCCAACTACAATCTTGTACTAAAGCTGAACAAAAACTCTCATAACAAGTATTCTTTAACAATTCCATCAGTTTCTTTGCCATAAACCTTTAAGTAAATTATTATAAAAATGTATGAACTAAACACAGTCATGTTGGCCTTTATATATTATATAATTAATATCTAACAGCATCAACATTTCCATTGCCTAAATGATCTCCCCCCCACCATAAGAAAACAAAGTACATAAAATAACTGTTTCTAGCTAGCTCTATTACACCTATGTATTAATATCATAGAATTATTATTCAACATCAAAATTCTAAATATATTGTTTGCACTATAGTTGATAATTAATGCAATGTAGGTATACATACAACTGATAAAGTATACGGTATAGACATAATCACATACTTAACTGAAAGTGTTGACTATTTTTAAATAATATTAATTACCATTTATATATTATTCATAAGATATTACTTTAATATTCCATGACTAGTCTTTCATCATGATGCACTTGATTGAATATTTTATTTTCTACCTATACTACACAATTTTTAAGTGTTTAATTGATTATTAAGAAATATATTATCACTTATTTTTCTAATATTATGTATTAAAGTTATTTGTTTTAAAAATTGTCTTATTATTAATAATAACCTTACTATCTATAACTTGAATGAATAGGTATACCTAAAGGTAATGACAATTTTTTTGCCAATATCATCAGTGTGACTAGTTTGCCAACTGTTAATTAATATATTGTAGTATAGGTGCTTTGGTATTTGATTACTTGTAATAATTTTAAAATACGTTCACATGTTTGAAGAACTGTAAAGATTTTCAAGAAATTTCGATTATTAAAAATACTGTTGGCATAATTAATCTCCAATGATCTGTAAATCATTGTTTGGATAGTAAACTAAAGTGTTAGAAAATGTATGAAAAAAAACAATAATCTATATAATAACAGTTTTGTTAGAACTGCAGTAACATTGTAACATCACTAATAGCGATAATAGTTGTGTTGGTTGGCCTACCTATCACTTAAGATGCGCTGTTTTAGACTCGTACCTATGGGCGGGCTATGAGTGGTTTACAAAATAATGTTGGTGGAAATATCCCCAAGCTGTACTAAGGCATCAAGATGTACCTACACGTATCGGACATGGAATAAGTGTCCACAATCTATGTATCACCATGATTACATGGGTTATGGTCACATCCCCATAATCGTTTCTCCGTCCAACATTTCTCCGACAAATTCACTTTCAAATTATTAAATGTAAAATCGAACATACCTATTTAATGTATTAAAATATATGCTATACATACAACTGAGTTATTAATATTTATTAGTACTTATTACTATTTAGTATTATTTTACATATATTAACAATTGATAAACCTATTATTATTTGATTGTACTTTTTGTATTACATAATTTATAATTTTAGATTCTGAACGAAGTGATGGAATCTATTGGTTTTACAATGTGTGTTTTTTTTTTTGTTTTTTTATATTTTTGGGGCAGTAAAAATGCTTTGATTTTCTTAAATAGCCACTTTTCTGCAAGAAAAGTGAATGTAGATGGTACTTGGGCATGTCAAAAATCAGAGTTTTTCAATACTTTTTAAAAGCGTCGAAAAAAACGATAAAAAAATTACAAAAAAAAGGGAAATTTTAAGCAAAACCACGTTTTGAGAAACTCCTTTTTTTAAAAAAAAATGCTCTTACTCAAAAACGAAAAACCGCATACACTTGAAATTTTCACCAAACATTTAAATTAGCACTTTCTACAAATGTTAACGTTTTCGAAGTATTTTGAAATTTTTTGACTTATTTATAGACAATTTAAATTTTTTTTTTTGAAACACCGATAAAAAATATTTGGCTGAACAAAAACTTTTTTACATTTAATACAAGGTTTATTATAAGTTAGACTTATCACAAATAAAAAAAATTGGAAATTGTTTCACTCACATTTTTTTTATAAGCCTATAAAGTTCAAATTTGTATAAAATATGTTAAAATCGCGATAATTTGCAAGTTATTTTGTAGTTGAAAATTCATAAAATTTTTCAGTTTATACTTAAGGTTCAGAACTTTTACACTAAGTTATCCATAAGTTACTTTTCAAAAAACTATTAAAAAATGTCTACCTGACTTAAAGAAAAAAATTTTATAACTGTTTGAAATTTAAATTTTTACGAAATTGCATAAAATAACAATTTCTCCTTAGATGATTTTAAATATTTTCGATTATTCAAAAAGTATAAGTCGCAGTAAGTTAATATATAAGTAAATAAGTATAAGTTAATAAAAGTAATATAATATAATATAATATAAGTTACTTATATTATATAAGTTAATCGCTATTAAGATTTGCATTTCCTAAAAGTTTTATTTTTTCAAATTATTATATTGATTTTTAAGCTACTTATAGGCATTTGAAATGTTCGATTTTTTTACATTTGTTTGTTTATTATTATTGATAATATAATTTGGCTGATACAAAATATTTGAAAATTTAATAGAAGATTCCATAGAAGTTTTTCTTAGTATTATATACAAAATATTGAAATCTATAGGCACAATTTTTTTTATAAGCGTTTGAATAACGAATATTGACATAATATTACATATCAAAAATAATATATTTAATACTTAATAATATTTTAGACTGACAATTGACAAATTATCTTGGTTTTTGGAATATGCTCTAACTCAAAAACCAAAAAACGCAAACACTTGAATTTTTCACCAAATGTTTATATTAGCATTTTGTATACATGGTTAAGTTTTCAATGTATTTTAAATTTTTTTAACCTATTTATAGACAATTTAAATTTTTGATTTTTCTAAGTTTTTTTTTTTGAAATATCGATAAAAAAAATTGGCTGTCTTCAAAATTTAATACAAAGTTACAAAGTTAACTATTAGTTATAATAAATTAAAATAAATTGAAAATCGTTCCACAAAAATGTTTTTTATAAGCCTATAAAGTCCAAATTTGTATGAAATATGACAAAATTGCGATGATTCGCATGTTATTTTGTTGTTAAAAACTCATAACATTTTTTCTATTTATTCTAAAAATGTTAACACTGGGTTATCTATAAGTTACTCTTCAAATAATTATAAAAAAAATTCTACTGGATTTTAAGAAAAAAATGTTATAACTATTTGAAATTTATATTTTTACGAAATTTTATAAAAAATTGATTTATTCTCAAATGATTTTAAATATTTGTAATAATACAAAAAGTACAAGTCGCAGAAACTCGACATTTTTACCAGTTGTTAAGATTGGCTTTTTCTTTCGTTCATATTTTTTTAATATATTATACTGATTTTTACGCAACTTAGAAGCATTTGAAATATTCGATTTTTTTACATTTGTTTTCTTATAATTGCTGATAAAATAATTTGACTGATACAAAATACTTGAAAATTTAATAGAAGATTCCACATTAGTTGTTTTTACTGTAATTTCAAAATTATTCAAATCCATAGGTCCAAATATTTTTTATAAGCGATCGAAAAGCAAATATTGACATTATATTTCAATTTAAATATAACATACCTACTTTATTATAATATACCTATTCTAGACCAACATATCATCTCCGTTCAGAATCGTTATTGGTATACAATGATACCTATCATTACATTCAGTTTTAACAAATCCATTATAATGAGATACACTCCACCCCCAACTGTACAGCAGAGCAAGGCCTATCCGGTTCTTTTTTTTTAATATGTGTTAATTATATTTTTTAATTTGTTCATTATATTTATTATAATCTTTATTAATCAAAATTATTATACATGATATTAGATTTTATGTGTTCAGTGAGCTAATTCCGGTCGCGTCTCACTTATGCAATGTAGGACGTAGGCAGTGGCGCAACTAGGGAGGGCTTAGCCCCCCCTGCTTACGATTTAGCCCCTTCCAAAAATATTCTACATTGATTTTAATATTTGTTTTACTTTGGGCATCGCCTATTTGCGCCAAAAAAAATTAATTAATTTTGGGTATAGCCCATTCGCGCCAAAATAAAAAAGGTATATTTTTTCCAACAGCCCATTTGCGCCAAATTTACTAACGTAAACATTTTAAATTAATGACTTAGTTAAATCTTATATTTTAAAGACTTATTTAAAACGTATATCTGTAACGTATAATAACGTTATTTTTATAAGTCTATAGATTTTAAATGTTCGTGACATGTATATATACTTATATTACATAATTCTTCATTAATAAATAAAAATCTTCGTTTTTAGAAGTAGTGAAATGTAGATCGTTTAAAGTTCGTATAATATAATAAAACTGATATAAAACTTGTTTGTTTATCTTTCGATGCAATAATATTCAAAGCTTTAAGATTTATAGACATAAGAATAAACGTTACAGACATACGTTTTAAATATATCTTTAAAACATAAGAATTAACCAAGTCGTTAATTTAAAATATTTATGCAGGTAAATTTGGTGCAAATGGGCTGTTGGAAAAAACATACCTTTTTTATTTTGGCGCAAATGGGCTGTACCCAAAATGAATTAATTTTTTTTGGCGCAAATGGGGAATACCGTTTACTTTAATTGAAAACTGTTATAAATAAATAAAGTTGACTATGAAATGGTTTTTCTATATCATTCTTGTATTATAAGTAAAAAAAAATATATTGGTAATTAATGTACGATAGTGTGGGGGAGTGGACCGCCATAGGTTATTTTTAGTTTACAGTTTTGGTGAGGGCTGTAGCCTCCCTAGAATTTTAATCTTAGTTGCGCCTATGGACGTAGGTTAATAGAAATTAATTAAAATAATACTAAATAGTAATAAATACTAATAAAATATTAATAGCTCACTTGTACGTATAGCAAATATTTTAATATATTAAGTAGGTATGTTCGATTTTACGTTTTATAATTTGAAAGTGAATTTGACGCGGAAATATATCGGACGGGGAAGTGACCTGTTACCGATTACATACCTAATGTCTGAGTTGGCATCTTCTACGGCGGCTACACAGCTTTTCAAAATGCATTGTCTGGTTTCTTTCAGCCCCACGCCGGTCAATATTTTCATAGGATCTGCCATCACGGTGACGCAGTGCATCAGTCTCAACTGCGCTATTTTCACAACAGGATTTTTGTGATGACAGTTGGCTATTACCTTGACGGTGTATACCGGTGAGATACTAATCACCATTTTGTCGAGTGCCCAATTGGCATCGATGCGAACGTTTTGGTTTTTATCCGCCGTGCGGTACATCAGTCCGATTACAATGTTATCAAATGTCTACATGGGTAATATAATATATAGATTATTATTACAACTTTAAAGGGGCCCATACACTACGATAAAACATGACGGTTTTCATCGTCACGATAAAACACGTCCGCGTCAAAACTGAAATGTATGGGCAAAACACGACGGTTTTTATTGCTGTTGATTCTTGATTTTAAACACGATAGATTGCCGATTATCGCTTCAAATCGCAGTGTTGCGGCCCCTTAACGATCATAAGACGTGCGGTTACTATAGGTATACCTATGTACAGGGGTCACCTACAACTGGTGAACCGCAGTTCAGTTGGTCACGTAATTATACAGGTATACCCTGAATTTTACGTTTTTGCAGTATAAAATATTAGAAAAATATTTTCCATTATTGTATTCCATACATAATCATTTTGCGATACGAGTGGTTATGATTATCAATTTACAAATATTTTCCAAGGTACAGTCGGTTAATAAGGATAATTTAATATGAATAAAATGTGTAACCATAAGTAACCTACCCGTCTGTAATTTGTTAATGAGCGAAAAAAAAAGACATTGAGTTACGAGTGTAGTGCGGACGGTGGAGAAAGATTCCAGAAATTTCATAAATAAATATCTACCCGCACAATTCTGTATGTCCGGTCAAACAGAAAGCGGACTGTCCGCGCGTTGCCATATCATCCATTAAACGCGGGCTTTAGAGCCTAGGCTTTAAGGGGGAATGAATAAAAATCACGAAGAAATAGTGCTAGGTATGAATCTACCTAATATAAATATCATAATTTGTAGGTACCTAATAAATATACTACAATAATTATCATTAACTGGTCATAAATATCAATTATCAAGCGAAATGTCAAAGACTTGAGAATATTAATAATCATTAATAATAATAAAAATTCTAAACGAATTTTTTAATTAATATTTCTATTTTATATAGTGCCTACTTTAATATTATTTTAATAAACATTTTATTAGGTTACTATTTTGGAATGCAATGTTTTTATCTTATTCTTTTAAATTATTTATGCTTGCCATTTATATGTTGGGGACCTAGGGCTTGCCTTCTCTAAACCAGTATTTTTCTAAAAAAATTGTATACTATTAAAAACAAAATTAAAAAAAAAAATACCATATTATACTATCTCGAGATCAAATAGATCATATTTATAGATATTTTTTCCAAAACTAAAAATATACTGTTGGAAGTAGTGTTGTATAGTTGTAAAAAATAATTTTATTGGTTTTCTGAAAATTACGACCTATCCCCTCCTCCTCCCACCAACCAAGTTTCTGGATCCACCCATGAATTGCTGCATGACAAAACGTATTTTCGGTATATATCTAAGTCAACAAATAAGATATGATATAGATATAGACTATATGTCTATATCTATATGAGTCTATAGTGTATGTCGCAATTTTTGGAATAGAGTATGATAAGGTATTAATGTTTATAAGAATCTACAATTCGGAATTTTGTGGAATCCTATCATAAACTCATAACCATTGTGGATCGTGGGAAGTTTGATAAGTTCCAATACAAACCTCTACAGAAATTTGTTGATCACCCCTAGGTGGCTAGGTGCTACACATGCGTAGGCAACGTCGCTATACAGTATACACTTATTCAAAATATGCATTTTTCTACACGTTAAAATAAATAATGATATTTTACTGGTCGGTCTGTGCATCGCATCGTCCTAAACAACTCTCCAGCCGATTGACACGCTAACCGGACGTACAATGTCCGTTGGCTGTTGAGAAAATGGACTATTTTGTGATTTATCAAGTTCATATAAGGTTTCAATTGGCTCTGATGGTCTCTCGACATTCGTACCGCGTCAGTAATCGCTCTCTTGTGTTCTTCTCTATATGTACAAATCAATGTATGTTTGAATTAATTTTTAGATTTTCAAACGTAGGATAGTTATACGTTTGTTTCAAAATTTACAGGTTTGTGGTTTTTATACGAATTAGTATTGATTTGATCATTTCTTTTGGGTTATCGAGTGGTGCTTTTTCCGGCAACAGGTCCATTACACATCCAATAATCGTATCCATCTCTGTTAATAACTTCCTGAAAATCAGAGTACAATTATTTCAACATCTAGGTTTAATACTGTCGAATATGTATTTATTTTTACAAATTGTTTCCGTCTGATGTCAAGTTTGAATTTAATCGGTTTTTATTGTTATGTAAAAATGCTTTAGGTTCCTGCATAACAATTATGAATATAAGTAAACATTTTATATAAGTGTATGTACACCTATTAGTTATTATAGTGCCACGTCATCGAATAGTTCAACTATAATCGTTTATTAAGTTTGATTTGATTCGTGATTAGATTTCAGAAAAATAATAATTTAACCATTCATCGATTGCAATTTATATGGGTATAATTTAATTTTCAAATAAAAAAGTCACGATTATGCTCTTGCCCATTTAAGGAACCCATAAAATAAAACCCTAAAATTGTAGGCTATTTTCCCAACATTCATCTCTTTATTTATTTACTATAGGTATTAAAAATTATTACACTTAAATTATTTATACTTACTACAAACGTATGATTTTCATAATGTTCATTTTCATTTATGATTGGATCTAAATAAAATATCTTAAATTATTATTTCATATTGTGTATTACCTTTACTGTTTATAATTATAGAGTTTATAAAATGCTTGTTAACATTTAGCAAGACAATAGCAGATCATGTGGCAAAACGCTTAGAATTCTAATTTCTAGGTACAGACTTATTATTGTTATTAGATGGAACTCAATTATTTTTACCATCAACAGTATGATATTAAAAAAAAATAGTATTCTGATGAATTTGAAAGATGTACATGTATTTTGTCACTTGTCTATCAAAATATAAGACTATTTGTAATTTATGATTCTTAATATTAAGACAACCACGTATATAATATAGATAATATCAGTTAATGTAATTAATAATATTGTACAAATTATAAAAATACATCACCATTTAAAGGAATTTTTCCAAGGCCTTTACACATTGGACATTCTACAATGTTACTTTGTTCAGTACCCTAAAAAAAAAAAAAAGAAAATACATATACATTTTAAGTATTGGGTATAAAATTGTTTTTAATCTTATTCTTACCATGATAAATTGATGAATAATTAGTGACAAAAACAAAAATAAATGTATCAAATATACATGATGATCAACTAATTAAATTAAATAAACAAAAATATTATACTTAGTAACCGATTTTTTAATATACCTACATACGTTATTAAGTTTTATGCTTATTATACTAATCACTAATGAGTAATCAGTATTAACTATCGGCTGTCATGAATAAAATTAATTTAATTCGGGGTAAAATTGCGAATATAATTATTTAGTATCTATACTGAATATCATTAGTAACAATTCAAATAAATCTGTCAATAAAAACAGAACAACTAAGTGGCTACTGGCTACTTAATATTAATTGATTGTGATTCATAAAAGAAAAAAATGTGTGAGCTTAAAGAGTTAAGACCATACGACAGAAGTGAAAACTTTTATAATTACAACTTCATTATCAATAAATCAAAGCCCAATGGAAAGTAATTATTAATAATACTTATACGGTTGCAAATAGCAGATATCTGTTGCATCGTAAGATTTGATATAATATACGTATTCAGTATTGGCAGGGCCGGATTTAGGAATGTGGGGGCCCTGGGCCCACCCTAGAAGTATATAGTATTTTTCGATAACATATATTTAATATTTCAATATATTATTATAACGTTATAAGTGAATTTAATTTAATAAT